>JAASGV010000314.1:0-28161 GCA_023334355.1 Globisporangium abappressorium
GAAGCATGGGAGTCGGTTACAAAGAGCACCGTTGCCAATTGCTGGCGGCACACGGGAATCATTGATGAAGATTTCTATGAGCTTATCCAAAGCATGGAAAAGATCCGCCTCAGTGCTTCCATCAGGCAGCTGGCTGTGTAATGCAAACCCTTCTATTATGGTGAAAATTAGCAGATTTTTGCCTGGTCACTAATGAAAGGCATGACTGTACTAAAAAAATCCACGTTGGCTTTCGTTTTCCCGCGATATATAAAAAAACTGTGTGAGTTACATTACGCCATTCACCGTTAAAATACCATATCAAAAAATCTTTTGATGCTTTTACCCTGATGGTCTCGTTCTAAGAACGGCGAGTTGCATTTTCTAAAATATGCTGTATGGTAGTTTTTTTCGCGCGACACTCTGCTGTTTTTGGATGGCTTCTTTCCAAAAACGACGATAGAGTTCTTTGGCGTTCTCTGAAAACTGAACTAGCCGCATTAAGCGGATTAAACTGGTTTCACTAATAGCTCATGTACCTCCTCTATCGCTCTAAATTCATTATAATAGGATATTAAAACAGGGTCAACATGCGCTTATTTGACTCGGATTTTGCAAAACCTGTCAAATTGAACAGCATCGTATAACATATGAAGGCTAGGCGAGGCGGTGAGAAACGAAATCCTTATGGTTTCTTATTCCGTTCCCTACACTTTTAAAGAAGCCTGTCTGCCCTTCTCCGAAAACTCGATGCAACAACGACTGCTGACAAACTCTGCTTTGCGTTTGCTTTGCGTTTGCTTTGCGTTTGTTGGGCTTGCAAACAAACACAAGCCCAATCCTCCGCAATGCGCGCTCCACTTCTAAGCGACATGCGCCCCACCAGCAGCTTCCCAACCGCCATGATGGACAGCTCCGACCTGGAGCTCCACATCGACTCGAGCATTTCCGGCGGCACGCCCCGCAGCTCCGGCGGCGGCTTCCCCAACCCCGTGCCCGCCATGCCCCCGCGCGAGGCCGTGGCGCTCCTCGCGCTCACCGATCAGCAGCAGCAAGACCAAGATCCAGACGTGACGTCGTCGCTCGTGATCATCAAGCCGAACCTGAAGTTCATGTCCAACAGTGAGCGTGGCAAGTACTACCGGCGCAAGCGCAAGCTGTACGCGGCCGAGCTGAGCGCGAGCGTGAGCAAACTGCGGCGCCAGGTGGAAACGCTGGTCACCACGCAGCAGCTGCGCCAGGAGCTCGCGGTCTCCCACACGCAGACGCCGCTCGGCTCGTACGCCAAGCTCGTGCGCGAATACTGCGCGCAGTTCAAGTTCGGCACGCCCGTTCACACGACGACGACAACTCCAGGCTTCGGCGGTATTTATGGCAGCACAGGTGCAACGGGCCAACCGGCGCGCGTGGCGACGGCCACGAGCGAGCAGAGATCATTTCTGCGCGCGGCGATGGTGGAGCAGGTCGGCTTTGGCGAGTTCTGCGGTATCGAGCTGCTGCTGGACCAGTGGGAGCGCTACTCGATGTACCACGCGGTGCTGCGCTTCGAGCTCAAGTCGCTGGAGGTCGTGAGCCTTTCGTCACCACTAGTGAGGGAGATTGACGATTACACAAATGGCAACGAGGAGCCCGTGCCGCCGGTCATCGTCGTACGCGCGGACCTGCACGTGCGCTACTCGCTCGAGACGATCAAGCAGGTATTCCCGCACCTGATGGACGACCACGCGCTCGTGCAGGAGCTCATCGGCCTCGAGGTCACGTACCCGTGCGTGAACCACTTTTACTTCACGGCGGACGGCAAGATCGAGCGATACAACCCCGAGGTGGATTTCATGGCCGCGCTGACCGCCAAGATCCGCAGGATCACCGGCGTGGCCCACGTACTCAACCGCGCGCTGATCGCCAAGGACCACATGATCGGCATGCTGGAGGACGAGTTCGACCGCGCACTCTCGATCTCCCAGGTTCAGGAGGAGCCGGAGATCATCGCAACAGCCGCGCCGAGCGTCATGAGCTACGATGTGACCACCAGCTACGGCACTGGCAGTTCATTCTCAGCCACAGCAGCAGATAAGCGAGACCCGACCGGGATGAGCGCGAAGCCGGCGTCCAGATTCGACCTCGAGTTCATTCTCTCGTAAGAGAGAATCAAAGAAGCGGTCGGTCTATCTATCTTATAACGAGTTTTGTAGTGAGTGGGGAGTATGTATTGGGAGATAAGTGGGGTGGAAAAATGGTCACGTGTGGGAAATTGGTTTGTATTTCTATCCAAAATGGTTGATGGTGGTGTTATTTTTTTAGAACTTTGGTTGGATCCTGTCAAGGCCATTGATCAACAGAACCCAGCTGGCTGACTTAGTGAGGATGAATAAGTGACTGTGCCTAGACCTTCGTGATCGCCGCCAGGTTCCCCGTGACACACGTCTCGTAGAGCTGCTCGTACGTGCGAAGATATTTGGAGTTCTCATCGTCAGCCATGAGCAGCAAGTCGGTCTTCTTGAGCGCGTGGATCCACTCGACGTGGTCTCGGAGGTCCTGCACCATGTCTTTGAGCCCTGCACTGTCGTCGCTGTAGTCTTCGCTGTAGAGGAGCTCAGACACGAAGAGTCTGTCGATCTGGTTCGTGAACTCGGTCACCAAGTACGCGCACATCCACTTCTCCGCTGTGCTCGTGATCTCCTGTGATGTCTTTGGTCGCAAATGCGCGTCGTAACCGTAAATACCTCTCCTGGCAGCCTGAAGATACGAGTTGTGTGGCAGCGATGCGTGTAGGTACTCTGGCACGGTGCTGTAAATCTGGGCGGCGAACGCGTCGAGCGCTAGGATCGCGAGCTCTCCCTTGCGTATTCGAGGCTCTTGCTCCCCGTCCCTCAAGAAGTCATCGAGCGCGGTCTGCACGTTGACGTAGGAGGCGAGCGTCGTGGAGGTTTGTGCTGTTGCTGGGAGCGCTGGCGTGTAGGCGGACGTCTGATGGGATTTTGGCGAACCGAGGGACGTCAATGCCAGTAGCAGCAAGAAACCCTGGGCCTTGACCATGGGTGAGCGAGCTTGAATTGATGGCTTTCGTTCCCACGCGCGTAAACACCTAACTGGAAATGAAGAGACTAGGGGGAGGGGGGATAACTAGCGTTGTCCAGGAGGCCAAAGCGTCTTCTTGCTGTCGGAACAGGATGTCCACCTGGTGTTCTCGTTAGCGTCCTCGACAGGACGCGCTGGGGGGACTAAAGATCCAGCAATCTTATCCTCCAACCCCTCTGATATCCCCCCACTTGATGATGGGGAGCGCACTCTTGGTGTGCTCACAACCTCAACTGTTAGTACCTCATACTCCAATCGTCCAAGCAATGCGCACAACTCCGTTGGTCTTCCTCCTCTCCAGCGTACTCGCTGCGACGTCCGCAGTGCTCCCAGCTGACGCACACAACAACACAAAGTCTCTGAAGCGGAAGGCCGCGTGCATCGCTGCCGCCGGCGCTGCTGGCCTGAAAGCCCCACGTGTTCTCGTGTACGCGTCAGCGGTGGTGCCCCTTACGCACACCGACTTAGAGCTCTTCAACGAGCTCATGGTCCGCACACAACTCGAGAGCTTTGGCGCTCAACTGAACGAATTCAACGCGCTGTCGACTCGCTGGCGCGCGAGTTTACAGTGCGAGAAGCAGCGGCTCGACTTGTCCTGCGGCACTCGGCTCGTCACGAGAGAAGAGATCCAGCAATCGCTCGGCGACTGTCTCTGCGGGACGGTTCGCAAGAGGCTCACGAGAGCGATCGCGGTCGCGTTCGACTACGAGATCCTGCACGCGGACAAATACGCGCTTCACGAGGTGCTCTTGACCAAGGCAAATCGCTTCAACGCGTTCGTGCGCTTTCGCCTCGGGCTCTTCGGTGGAGCCAAGCTACTCAGGCAGTACGACGCACTAGTGGAGCGCTGTTTCCACTAGCCGCTTCAGCGTGGGACGACTGGCAAGTGCCACAAGAGTCTCAATACTGGTGGGGTTGTTGGTGAGGCATCAGGTACAAGTTTGCTGGTGCAGATCGTGATTGCACTGCTGGTCGTGGGCTTCTATTACTTCCAGACTGGGTGGTGCCAGCGCAATAACAGCAGCAACGAAGCACCCCGCAGGATGACACCACCGTCGAGTTCAGCAGAGGCGCCGGTAGTGAGTCAGCCTTCATCATCAAACGATGAGCAATTAGGTATAGAGGATCGCAGTCGCCCACTTGAGCGTCCTCATGGAGCGGACTCTGATCTCACACGAAGTAGTGATGGACCAACAAGTGCTGACTGCACCGCGGATTCAACCATTGGGCGACCGGATTGAGAATTTTCCCAGGTCTGTGTAATGTACAAATTGATAGCTGCTAGTTTTTCCAAAGGTAGGTTCTCGCTCTATTCCAATACCACCTTCGTGTTTCGTTTCTGCTTCGATGTGGCATCATACGAGCAAATTGCATGCGAGTCATGTTTGTGTTGCTTCACGTTGCGTTCTTAGTACGAAGTCGCCAGGTCCTCGAGAACTGGCGCGACGATGCACTGTGAAGAGCTTCTCGAAAGCCGCCTCCACAGCATCCACTTCGCTGGAGGTGATGAACCAGCGCAGCTCAATGCGCACGCGCGCGTGAAACTTCTTCGCGACCTGTAGCACTTGCTCATTCACGCGCCGCTGGTCGAGCCTCTCCTCCTCTTCTGGTGCTTCGGTAGCATCCTCGTGGTCCTCGCAATCTCCGTAGAGTATATCGCCACTCATGCATTCGTCGAGGTAGGAAGTAAACACGTACCCCAAAGTAGGGCAAATCCACTTCTCTGCCTGTTGAAGCTTCATCTCGGACGATGCTGGGATCGAACTCGTCCGCGGATCGTCGTAGGCGATGGGGAACTCAGCGTTGCTACCTCCAGCGGCGTGGAATACCGCCAAGTAGGCGTCTTCCGGCGTCAGTTGTGGTGGTCGGGCGGGGTCATCGGGGGTCTCACTTGCACTTGACGGGCAGTCTGTTGTCGCACTCCGTTCTGATCGCACTTGGACGTTCTCTGGCTGCTCTTCGTGGAGCGAGATGGCGTTTTGCAAATTCACGTACAGGTCCAAATGGTACGGAAGAGCGTAGCTGCTCGCCAGGATTGAGCCTAGCAGCAGCGACGACAACTACGCAACCCGTGACGCTCCTGCTCGCATTGTCCTCAGAGGCTGTCTGACCAAACGGTTGAATGGTTGGACCCGCTGGACGCTCTTGCAGTGAGTGGTTACAACACCCAGATTAAGAACGGCTGCTTGGAAGCCAACAGCGAGCGCGTTCGTTACCTGCCACTTTTTCGCTTTCGCGCCGCTCTCTTTCAGTATCTACCTGTAATTGGTGTCGCATTACCATGAAGGCCTTCGTGATGGTGCTGTTGTTCTTTACGCAGGCATCGCTGTCGAGTGGGCGTGTCGATTGCGGAAGCGAAGTGTCAAGACGGGCAGCAAGCTGCAGCCGCGAGGGCCGCCGCAAGTACGTTGACACACGGGACTTGCTCCCGAGTGTGGTCGACCTGAGCACACTCCATGCCGTTCACTTTCTGCTGGAGAAATTCCACAACCAGTCGGTACGAAGCTTTGTCAGCTCGGTGGAGTACGAGCATTACACCAGAACCTTTGAGCATCGGTACTACTCGTCTTTTACTATCAAGAACGCAAGGCTGGTAGTCCAGGTGAACCGCGTGCCAAGTCGCATTGGTGCGGACACGCTTGACCAACTGCGGCTCCAGCTTGATGGCGTCGTGTGCGACTGGCTGTGAGAGCAAATGAAGACCGTCATCCCAGTGTTCTTTGCGTATGAGCTCGAGAACGGGGCGGGCGACCCGGACGAATACCTCAGCGTGTGCCTCGACAAGGTAGCGCGTCTGAACTTTCTCATTCGCAAGCGCATGCTGCTGATCGGAGGTGCCTCGATTCTCGACCAGTACGACACGCTTTTCGGCAAGTGCATACTCACCCCTCTTAAGAGAGATAGCAAACCACTCGATATGCGACCTGCAAAGGCGACCAAGGCCCTGTCAGCAACAACAACAACAGCGTCCAAAGGCAATGAGAAGGCCAAGACCCCAGTTGTAGAGTCACACACTTCAGCTTCAGATGAGGACTCGGATACTCCGGACTGGGTGGTCGTTTGTTCTGTGACGGTGCTCGTCTGGGTGCTCGTGCTCATACTCCTGCGCAACCACATCCGCCGCGATCCGAGTCGGTGGATCCCGCTTCTAAATCTGAACCCAGATAATGAAGTGGACGACGATGCCAATCACTCTCAAGTTGTTCCTCATACAACATCATCGCCGGATGACCAAGCTGCTAGGGCTGCAGTCACTGAGCCGCAGAGTACCACAACTGGTACTCCAGGCAGCACCAGTAGCGTAGCTGCAGCTGTGGCGGCTCTGGCGAACAACACGCTCGTCGCTCCTACGTCTTCAGCGCCGCACCAACCTGCCGGAGGTGATGAAGCAACCATCCCAGAGAGCCCTTCAGGATCCCTCAACCATCCCGACTGAGTTTGAGTAGGCAAGAACAAACAAGGATTGCGTTTTATCAAGTTGCAATTCTAGTTCTTAGCCTCCTCGCATTTCTCTTCATATCCTCAACGAGCGGTCTCACCACGCACTTTGTGAACAATTTCTCGAAAGTCGCCTCCACATCAGGGACAGCTCGACTGGAAAGCGTGAGCATGCGCAGCTCCGTACGTGTTCGCGCGTAGAACTTGTCCACAACACGAAGAACTTGGTCGTTCAAGCGCCAGTGGTCGATCCCGTTCTTCACCTCTCTGGCTACGGATGGTTCGCCGTAGAGCACCTCATCGTTCAGGGTTTCCTCCAGGTACAGCATAAAGCCCTGTCCGAGAACGGGGCAGAGCCAATTATCGGCGAGTTGAAGTTACGTGTCTAGCGAAGTCGGGATTGGGTCCAGCGGATTGGCAAAGCCGCCATGGAGGTCGGTTTCAACCTCTTTGTAAATCAGAATGGGCTGCTCGAGCAGCGTTTTGTAGGCAACTTCGGGCTTCTTCTGTACCTCTGAGAAGGCTGCCGTAGCGTCTTGATCGTGCGGGTTCACCTGATTTTGTTCGTGGCGCGAAATCGCCGTCTTCAACTGCGCGTACGAGCTCAAGTGGTTCGGCAACTCGCGCAGGCTGTGTCGGATCAGCAGCTCCTCCGCGTGGAGAACGTCGACCGTGAACGACAACAGCAGCACCAGAATGCTCCGCAGTACGCCTCTCATGGAAATAGCAGCGATGCGTCAATTTCCGGAATGATTGGATGCAAAAGCCAGTAGTTTGTAAATTCCTCCTTTCGATATGGCCCCTGAGAACCGTAGACTCCATTTATACACACACACTCTGTCTTGACGTTGGCAGTAACGGACCCCACACATTTAGGTGATTTGCGAGCATCAACCGAATGAGAGTAGTTCGAATGGGATTCCGTATGGACTATACACCATGGTGCGTGACGAGCAGCTGGAGCGACTCAAGGTCTGTATGTGCTCGTTCCTGCGACGTCGACTGAGCAGAGCTGTCGCGTTGTTCTTCGAGTGCGAGCTTGAGAATCATCACGTGAACGACGACCTTGGCGAGTTCCCCAATGTGTACCTGGCGAAGGTGCGCTGAGTGAACTTCCTGGTGCGAAGGCGCATGTTGCTGATTGGAGGAATGGAGATTCGCGACCTGTACGACGCGCTGTTCCAGAAATGCGTGCCCCCACCGCTCGAGATGGAGGTTAAGCCACTGGAAATTCAGCTGCCAGAGGCGATCAAGGCCCGGAGGTCAGCAGAAGCAGCACTACCATCAGCGTCACTGATAGAAGGCTTGAATGGCGTGAACCCCGAGGTACCGGAGTCCACAGATGTACTATCACCGTTGACACCATCACCACCACCACTAATCCCTGATCAATTTGATATTGAGAAAACTAATGCTCGCGTTGCTGTTGCTGCTGATGCTGCAGAAGAAGCGCCAGGACTGGCAATAACTCCAGAAAGAGCTGCTGAATACGAGTCAGTCGAGAATACTGTTGTTGTTGCGGTTACCTCTGACGAACCAGAAGCCCCAGCGCCATTGACGCCCAGGACGGCAACTGCTGAAGAAACGGCGAGCGATAACACCAAGATCCCCGATGCTGTTGCGGACACGACAGACTCAGAATCCCAACCACCTCTGATCTCATCAAATCCACAAGAAGATAACAAGCCAAACAAGACGAATACATCAGCTACTGGTAGCCTAGAACCTTCCAGATCACTACTGCCACCATTGGGAACCTCGGATGAACTTGATCTCGAGAGTACAACCAGGGAGCCTCGTGGTGATAGTTCTGATAGTACCTCCGATGTAGAACCACAGTCACCTACGCCAAAGAAGAAGGAAACCCCTGAAGAAACATCGAATGGAAAGACCCCGGTTCCTGTTGTTGATACAACTACGGACGCCAGCCCACAAACAACGGAACCGACACCAGAGCCGCCAGCACCACCAGTACCCACACTTTCAGAAGGAACCGACAGTGAGTCGCTATCCCCATCAACAGAAACCCCGAAAGCCCCCGTCGCTGCCACTAATACCCCAAGTTAAGGGATCAAGATCGTGGTATCGGCTGCGTCTTCTTTGTCTGAGGACCAGACGAACCCTCTCTTTTGGGTCCTCGTTGGCTGCGTCGCGACACTCATTGCCGGGCTTCTGCTCCTGCTGCTTTGCGACCACATCCGACGCCACCACTCCGCTCAGTGGCTCCAGCTTCAGGATCTGGGTGCAGACGGACCCGACCCAGCGTCACATCAAGTTGTCCCAGATTCAAGACCATCTCCTGATGGCCAAGGTCACAGATCCCCAGATGTATTTTCTGATTATGAAAGGACTGCGCCTCCGACTGCTGCTGTTATAACGGATCTGGTGAACGACACGCTACTGTAGTCACTCCTACTTCCCCATCAACATCACGCGAAATCAGTGATAAACCCTAAGACAGGTCCTCGGAAATTCAGTTACCCTGAACTGAACAATTCTGTAAACCAACAAGCTTTGAATATGTCAGAGGTGTATTAGGCTGTGACGACATTGTTGTTATTCTTGCTGTTGCACCAGTGGAGAATCTGAGTCTGTCCGCCGTACTTTGCAAATATCTTGATATTTTCTTCAAAGGATTCGATCATATTGCTGTCTGCTGATGCTGACAAGTTTAGGTTTTGCCGACTCGACAACCAGCTAAGCACCTCTAGATGGCCATTCACTGCCGCGTACTTGCTTACTTTCGAGGACATGACGGCGTTGGGACCATGCTGAGTCTCAAAGAGCCACTTGAGCACCTCCAGCTGTCCGTTCTGAGCCGCGAGGTCGACTGCGCGAGGGCTGCAGCCTTCTTCTCGGTTCTCATGGAGCCACTTGAGCACTTCCAAGTGGCCCGAGGACGCGGCGCCGTCCATTGCAGCGGCCGAGCAGCCTTCACTGCGGTGCTTGTGCAACCACTGGACGGCCTCCAAGTCGCCGTTCGCAGCTGCAAAGTCCATCGCGCGCTTCGTACACCGGAGTTGGGAGCGCGGGTAGTGGTGGTGGAGCCACTGGAGGATCTGGAGGTGTCCGTACTGCGCTGCAAAGTCGATCGCGTCTGAGCTGTTGGGTATTACCCCATAATTGCCGCTGTAGTTACTGAAGTGGGAACTCAGACTCAGCACTTGGAGCAAATTGAGGCAGCCAAAGCGAGCCGCGACGGTCACGGATCTCCACTCGAGCGCTCCGTTGGGACTCGGGTCGACGAGAAAGTCCGCGATTTGCTGCAGAAGCTCAGGTTGTGGCAGCTTGAACCTCAGGTAGCGAGCAGCGAGCTCGGCGCCATCTGCGAACTCTGGCAGCGTTGCCATTGTTGATATCCTGGTGGGAGGTTGAGAGCTTACTTTGAAATGGTATCCCGGAGACCTGGAGGCCGAAGAACAAGAGGAAGTCTGGAAGTCGCCGAGTGGAGCTGGGACCAGGAACTTGAGCGCGTCGAGCCACGAGATCATCGCCTGGTAGACTGCGAGGACGGTCTGGAAGGGGAATCCGGAGAGACTGCTACTGGAGACTGGGAGTATTCTCATTTCTCTCTTGTGTTGCTGTTCGAAAACTGGTGTGTGTGTGTGGCAGGATGCGAATTGAAAACTGAGGAGACAAAGTACAACGGATAGGTAACCAGGAGAAAGTTTATCTTCTTTAGAAAGTCCGATATGTTGTGGGGGTTCGGAAATGAAGATCAGGTTTACAGGTTTATGAAAAGCGTTTTTGTAGTGACCTAGTAGGTGAGTAAAAACGTGGGAGTTGTAGATGAAAATCATGCTGATACATGTCTTTGTGGCGGGGAGTAAAGACATGAGCCTAAGACGACCACAGGAAGCCAAGGATGACTAACCCACGGTTAATTTCTCGTTTTTCTCGTTTCAAATGATAAATGTGACGAGTGCGTGTAAATCAGTGGTATGGAGGCTGTCCAGATGCAATAATGGCAGGGATCTGCGGGAGTAGTTGAGGCTTAACGAGCGCGTGCATGACCTTACAACTCGCCTCTAGATGGGCGTGTGTTGCCGACGCGAGGAAACTACTGAAAGTAGAGCCGCTCGAAGAGCGGGTCGATTGCGCGGATGTGCTTCAGCACATCAAGTGTGCATTTGCTTCATAGGGTATTTGTTTTGAGCTGAAGTTTCAACATGCATACCGTAGGGTATTTTCTACTAGTAGTAGGCTACTCAAAACAAGTTAATTTGACCTCTGGGTATCGATGTGAGCAATCGTACTTTATTGAGTTGCTAGCCGAGTTGAATCAAAACGACAAAACGTAAATCTCAAAACGCAAAAAAGCACAAGAGACAGCATGGACGTCCTGGAAACACGCGAGCAGCAGCTCCACAAGCAGCTCTTCGGGGCACAAAGCGCCACCACACGCACCAGCAGCAGCTCGAACACAAGCATCACAGACAAGGTCAGCGACCTGAACGCGCGCTTGGAGCACCTCTACGGTGCCGTCGCGGGCTTCTCCCGACTCCACGACATGTGTACGTTGTTCGTCTTGCCATGGATCCTTTTCTTCTCTCTACCCCTCATAGTGCGCCTGACGTGACTGTGTATATATTTGTATATGCACTGCGTTGGATATAGACACTGGGGTGCAAAGGGAGCTAGAGCTGCAGCCGTCCAGCACGTTGGGTTCGAGCGCGCCGCGAGCCGGCGAGGAGATCAAGCGCGCGGTGATC
This sequence comes from Globisporangium abappressorium, assembly GCA_023334355.1. NCBI lineage: Eukaryota > Oomycota > Peronosporomycetes > Pythiales > Pythiaceae > Globisporangium > Globisporangium abappressorium. The sequence goes on from JAASGV010000314.1 coordinate 11,208, forward strand.
CTGAGCTCGGAAGACCGCATCGACGAGGTCGTGCGGGAGTTCCGCAAACTCAAGGAGATGCAGAGCGTGCTCGCGCAACTGGAGCAGCTGCGCAGCCGCAACCCCGTGGACGAATCGCAGCTGCAGACGCTCGAGCGGAGCACCGACCTACAGACGCAGCGCGCGCTGGCGCTGCATGCGCGTGTGGAGCGGGTGCTCGCCATGTACCACGAGATGATCCAGACCTTGTCGGAGAAGTGCGTCGAGTACAGCGTGTTGCTGGATCAGTTGTCGTCGTAACGTAACCCTTGTTTTCTCCAAATTTATAAGAATACATAACCCAGACTGAGATGGGATGAATCGCAAAAATCCATAAAAGGTGGATTTTGAGTGAGTCTGATTTTTTTACTCGAAAAAGGCTACCCATATGGCACTTGTTGCGCAAATAACCAGAACACGTTAGTGAACAATGGTTCTCAATACAACACAACAGAAGTTGAAGTGGTAGATTCACTCACTCAACCGTGTTTTGGCGCACACATGAAAAACCAGCGCTCGTTTCGAAACGTTTGACACTGGAAAGCCCCTTGCTCAAGAAGGAGGTGGTTGCAAACCACCCTCTTGATCTCAACGGACCCATTCCGTAACAAGCACCGCAAGCAGCAAACAAGCATAGAGAGCTCCAGTAGTGCACCGCCTCTCACTCATGACCCAGGCAGCGCTCCATTATGACGCGCGCATGCGGCGCCGCCACGTGAAGACCCGCGTGCGCCAGCTGCTCGGCGCTGCGTTCGTGGTCGTCGCGTGCTGCGCCGGCATGCTCGCACTCTTCTCGCGGGCGTTCCCCTCCAGCAACCTCAGCACAAGCACAAGCGGGCGACTCCTGGCAGAGTCCACAGACAATGCAACGACCAGCAGTAAAGACGACGAAGACGAGAGCTGCGCGGGCCTCGCGGACTGGGAGCTCAACGGTGGCATCGTCGTGTACATCTGCGCGCTGCTGTACCTGTTTGTGGCGCTCGCGATCATCTGCGACGACTACTTTGTGAGCGCGCTCGAGAAGATCACGGACACGCTCGGACTCTCGAAGGACGTGGCCGGCGCGACGTTCATGGCCGCGGGCTCATCTGCGCCGGAGCTCTTCGTGTCGCTCGCAGACAACGTGTTCGCCAAGCCCGAGGCGAGTCTGGGCATTGGCACGATCGTCGGCTCGGCGATCTTCAACATCCTGATCATCATCGCGCTCTCGGCGCTGCTCGCGGGCCAGCATCTCGTGCTCGATTGGCGTCCGCTGCTGCGCGACTCGATCTGGTACACGTGGGCGATCATCGCGCTGACGATCTCGGTCTGGGACGAGAGCGTCAACGTGTACGAGTCCGCGATGCTCTTTGGCTCGTACGCGTGCTACATTCTGTACATGAGCCAGAACGAGCGCGTGGTGAACAAGTGCTGCAAGCGTCCTGACGACATCGAATTCAGCGACGACGCAGAAAGCAACAAAGAAACAGGCGAGCTTTCGGCGGAAGACGCTTTGGCGGCGCATCAGGCAGCGGCGATGGTGGCGACCGCTGCCGCTGGTATCGCGTCTCTCAAGTCCCAGACGTCATCGGGCTCTCGTCCGTGGACGATCGATGTCGAGCGCGTCGAGAAGCGAGCCGAAGGAGAAGCAAAGCTGGAGCGCAAGACGAGCGAGTCGTCGGCGCAGCTGCGCCGCACGCACTCGAGCGCGCAGGACGGCGACCCGCGCGCGCGGTTCGCGGACGCGTCGTCCAAGGTGAACCCGATCTACCAGTCCAAGTACCGCATGTTCCAGTACCATCCGAGCATGAGTCGCCAGAACACGCAGAACTCGCTGGAAATCGGCGCAGGGCGAACATCAAGTATGGACAAATCCGTCGTGGACGCTTCTGCCGTGACGACTGTGAGCAGCGTCTCAGGTGTCCAGGAGGTGGACATGCACGAAGAAGGACAGGAGCAGCTCGGCGGGTACTTTGACGAGCTCTTTGACGTGCCCGAGTCGCTCGCCGGTAAGGCGTGGTTTGTGTTCACGCGTCCGATCGTGATTATCGCGCGGTTGACGATCCCGGACTGCCGGTACCCGCAGTTCTCGGGCACGTGCGGCTTCACGGCGACGTTCATCGTGGCGATCATCTGGATCGCGTTCCTTTCGCACTACACGGTGGTGTGGGCGACCAAGTTTGGCTGCATCGCCGGGATCCCGTCGGCGCTCATGGGGCTCACGATCATCGCGGCGGGCACGTCGATCCCGGACGCGCTCAGCTCGATCCTGGTCGCGCGCGACGGCCACGGCGACATGGCGGTCTCCAACGCGCTCGGCAGCAACGTGTTCGACATCCTCCTGGGACTGGGGCTGCCGTTCTTCATCTCAAACCTCGTGTACGGCGAGCCCGTGCCGATCGCGGGCGACGACCTGGAGCTCTCGATCTTCATCCTCTTCGGCGTGCTCCTCATGCTCGTGGCGATGCTCATCGTGTCCAAGTGGCGGCTGCGCCCGACCGTCGGCGCGTTCCTGCTCAGCCTCTACGTCATCTACGTCGTCGTCACGTACCTGCGCGGCCTGGACATGATCTAGAAGAGCATTACAGTACTGTGTCCTGAGTATCCTGTGTATAGGAAGGAGCGTGGGGCGTTTGGCGTGTTGTGGTGATGTGGTGGCGTGACAAGGCAACTCAGGAGCAGCTCTGGGGATGTGAGGGTGATTGCTGCAACTACAGTAGCTACAGGAGGTACACGACTGCAGTTATGTATCGCATCAACTTGGTCCCCATTGATGAGTTGCGGGATTGTCGTGCTTGTTGACATTGGTGTGCAATCACGTTTTGCTGCTTTGCTTGATGTGAACGTCGGAAAATCTGGTCGACGGTACTGTTCTCTGCTGAACTTCAAAGGAGACTTCAAGTTCATTGACGCAAGAATGCGGCGTTTAGGATAAATGCGCAAATGTGGGAATACTGTGCACTGCATGGTTTCAATAAGACAACCTCCAACAACTAGTGAATCTCATCGTGCACCGCATCGGTTCCAAGTACTGCTATTACATGAGCCTTCTATTTGCAATATCATATCGATGGTGTACACTGTATGAAGAATACTGTTTTCAAAACGTCATTAGTTCGCACAGGTTTCCACATCTGTTAGAAGACAGTTGGCTGTTTGTTGAGTGCACACATGGCCGCCGCTTGGGTTATCCTCTCTGATGGGCAACTTGACGATGCTCCTCTCACGAATGAGTTGATCAAGTGGTGGTGGCTGCGTGAGCGCATGCATTCTTGCTCGATTGTCGACCGGTCGACGTCGGGGTGTGGGACTGCCACTCCACCTGACAAAGCCGCAGGCGACAACTGTATCTCTTCGCATGGAGTCACACTCCTCAGCAGCCACCACGCATCCCTCAAGTCCCCAACTCAAGAAGACGGCGCGCGAAGCACCAGGAATTCTTTCATTCCCACATCGCCGACGCGCAGACCCCACCGCATCGCACCCCACCGAGCGTAAGAGAAGCACCGCAATGGCCACCAATCGACCGGAGCTGCTGGACCCCGAGGTCGCCGAGCGCCGCCGCAAGCAGCGCGAGCTCAAGCGCCGCTTCCGCCAGCGCAAGCGGGTACGTACGTATATATGTTGTTTAACTAGTCGACTACACCGCACTGCCACGTGTTGAGGTCACTTTTGATGTAACTATGTCGTGGCGCTATTATATTGTACGCTATTGTGTAGAACGACATGGAGGAGCTGCAGCAGCAGCTGCAGACGCTTGAGGCCTGCTATAACCAGTTGTATGCTGCGAGAATGGCGCAAACAGCAGCAGCAACCGCGCTCCAACTGGAGCCATTACCGTTCAACGCCTACAACAGCAACGATAGCATGGTCTGCTCGCCGTCCTCGGTTTCGTCACTACCGACTGTGCTGCAGCAGCGCTACGAGGACTCGAAGCGCGAGATGGAGCATTTGCGCGCGCAGATCGCGGTCATGCGGCTCCGCATGGAGTCCTTCGACCGCTTCGTGTCCAACATTGATGGGTACCTCATCGGCTTGCGGAGCCCCGCGCCGCGCGTACTCGAGTCGAAATTGCCAGCGCCGCCGAGAAGAAACCCGCGGACGGCCACGATCATGACCGAGGCCGAGTGCCAGCGGATCGTGCAGCAGTGCTACCGCGACATCCGGGACCGCAAGTGGCCCGGCGAGTGCGTGAGCACGGCCTCGCACATCCTGGGCTGGACCGACAAACGCTGTATCGACAACGACGCGACACTGCACTTCGCGCTCTCCAAGCGGTTCGCGTTCGCCTCGGCGCACGATTTCATGGTCAAGACCTGGGACATTGTCACGTCCGAGAAGCTCCAGCACGCGCGCTGCGTGCAAAAGACGACGTTGGGCCTCAAGGTGCTCCAGGTGATCAACGACGACATGATGCTCGTCCAGCGGCGGGTGTACCACGCTCACCTGAACACGGTCACGTGCCTCAACATGCTCGCGTTCCGCATGCGCACGCCGAACGGCTACATCCTGGCGTACAAGAGCGTCAAGCTGCCCGAATACGAGACTCACGACGTGTTCGTGTACGACGCCGAGCAGAAAAGCCAGATCCGCGACGACCCAGAGCTCAAGCACGTCTGGATCGAGTCGTTCCACTGGTGGATCTTCGAAGAGGACAACAGATCTGATGAGGAGGAGGAGGACCTCGTGCGCTTCGCGGACGCCGAGATTGATCGGTTCATTGGCTCCGAAGGTGGGTTGGAGGATCTAGACAGCGGGCTCAACGCTGCGATGGGCACGGTCTCGTCGTCACCATCGACACCTCAGAAGACTTCGTTTACGGGCTTGACCGTGACCCTGGGTGGTGTGACGAAAAACCCGGACGTGCACTACATCGGCTACTTCCTCGTCGAGATCGTGTCGTGCGTCATCCGCTGGGAGGGTGTCGTGGGGCCGTCGCGCCTCACGTTCCTGGACCTCTCGGAGGAGAACAAACAGTGAGTGAACGAATGAGCCAGTCAGTCAATTAGAGTAATCGCTTCACCTCACAGCGCTAGAGACAGACAAACATTTTCTATTTAAATTAATTAGATTCATAAGTGTCATCAACACATCTGCGGCATGCCCGCTGGGAACCAGCTCCCAAAGTGCACCTGGCTGTTGCTGTTGCTCTGCGGTCTTCTCGTGAACCCTGAAAACTGCTGCTGCTGGTCGTGATGGAATGGCGGCCCTCCTCCTCTTCCTTCAGCATCAGTCTCACAATCATCGACCAGCAAGCTGCTGATGCTGCCGCGCTCGTTCTCCATAGCCTGTGGCTCAGGGTCGTCTTCGTTGCGCAGGATGAAGTTCGAGCCGATGACCTCGTGCTCCCAGCGCAGCGACAGCAGCAGCACCTCGACGGACCAATAGCGGCTACTAGCGCCTTGAGCGGGAACGGCGCCGACAAAGGCCCCGTTGCAGTGCTCGGCCACCGGCCCCGCCTCCTTCCAGATGCACCAGCTGAACTTGTCGAGCCACACTTTGCGGTCCGAGATTCCCACGGACGCAAGCGCTGCGGCCTCGTCGCGCTCCTGCAGACGGCTCGGGTCGATCCCGTAGAAGAGCATGACGTAGCCGTTCTCGATCTGGAAGAGCGTGATGAGCAGCAGCGAGCGCACGAGAACGATCGTGCCGGTCTCCTCGTTGGAGATCGGGTCGCGCTCCTTCGCCTCGTACTCCTGGTAGATCACGACGTTGTTCTCGTCCACCTTCTGCGCCACCTCGCAGTGCATCTTCATGTTGGACGAGTAGAACGCCTGCAGCTTGGCGGGCGACGCTAGCACGGGCCACGTGCGTGCCGCGATCTCGTGGGTCGTGAGGTTGTAGAACATCTTCTGCAGCGAGAACTTGAGCAGCTCGTCCTCGACGCGCCGGCGGTCCGCCCAGCCGCACACGGCCCCTCCCGTGCTCGCGTAGTTCTCGCTCTCGGTGAACGTCATGATCTTGGCGTACACCTCGCGACCGATGTCGTAGCACTCATCCACCTTGAGCGGACGCTTCATGCGCGCCGGACAGCGCGCGCGCAGCTCCGCGAGCACCTCGGCGCGCCGCGCCTCGCTCTTGGCGCCGAACATGTCGTCGTACGTGAGCCGTTCTGAATCCACGAGTAGCTGCGCGCGGCACTGGAACTTGACGTGCAGCTCGTGGAGATCCTTGAGCATGCGGTGCTCATCCTTGAGCTCGTCGTGGGCGGCCACGAGCTTCTGCAGTCCCTGGCGATAGTCACCGTCACGTGCGACGTGCTCTTCTTGATGGGGGTGGTGGTCACGCGGGACGAGCTCGCTGCTGTGTTCACTGGGGCGTGACTCCGTGTGCGACGGTGGCGCGTGGTGGCCCTTGAGCGTCGTCATCTGGGTCTTGTAGCTGCTCTCGAGCGCCGCGACCTCGGCGCGCAGCGTGTCCAGGATGTTCTGCAGAGTTACATATCAGCACCATCACGATAAGAGGATTAGCCTTGGGTCCGGTGGTGAGTTGTGAAGTGAGTTATGACGTAAGGTGTCAAGCAAGCTTGGGAGGTGAGTCTCAGCAACTTTGCTTACTGTACACCCCACCTCAAAGGCAAGACTCATCAACAACAGCAAAAAAGAAAAAGATTGAACAGACACGTACGAGCTTGCGGTAGTAGGACTTTTGCGCGTTCACGCGGTTCTGCTCGCGCCGGCGCTCGATGTCCTTGTACGGCGTCTTCTTCTTCTTGGCACCCCCATCGCCGGTCGCGAACTTCTCCAGCTGACGTGGCATGGTCGGTCAGTCAGGCAGCAGTCTTGTGAATTCTCAGCCTCAGCGACAAGAAAAAAAGCTTCGTTCTTTTCGATGGTGTGTGTGCGTGTGCGCGTGTGACTGGGGGAGCCTGAGTGAGTTCACTTGGCTGAGGTACGAAGCGCGCTGATTACTTGGTTGGGAGCAGAAATCAAAGTAAATTGAGGACAAGAAGCAGCAGAAGAAGAGGGAGACAGAGGCGCTGAGGCTCACCGCCCTCCCTTCGCTCTCCATGGCACGCTACTCTTGGGCGGATGTCCGTCTACGGACGGGGCTGAGGCCCAGCCGAAACAACAATCCACCCACCCACCCACCGTCCTTCCTTCCTTCCTTCCTTCCTTCCTTGCTTCCTTGCTTCCTGGACGGACAGCTGGCGGCGGAGCGTCATGCTTTCGCCCCGTGAATCGTGCTCCTTCCCCAGCCACACATGTTGCATGAAGACCGTGTTTGAATGGCGCAGTGCCCAGGCTGGGAGGTCGGGTCTCCCCAGCTGGCAAGCAATCGAGGAGCTCACATACTGTCTTATTTTGTATCCTGTCGAATACGATCAGAGAGTGAAACGCCACCAAGCAATTTGCTCCTGTCTTATTTGATGAAACCGCTTTTGTCCGTCTGTCCTGTCTCTCGCCCATCATGAAAACAGAAAAACAAACGGCGATGGGGCAAGAGGATGGGCAACCAGCGGTTTGAGTTTGCTGGCTTTGTTAGCTTTTCGGTTTGTGCTACACGTAGTTGCTGAAGTCATCTTGTCGAGCACAAGAAGAGACTGATTGTGAGAAAAACAAATCCAATGCGTATATACGGAAACAAAATGACACTGTGCTTAGTGTTTGCTTGTACTGTTCGCACACTCGCCGGTGCTCAACAGCTCTGGATGGCAGTCAGCCTTTGGGCGTCATAATCGGAAGCGTGCTGCCCCTCGCCTTTACAGACCACTCCTCCTTCGTTTCATGACAGGCGCAACGTGCGACAAGATTGCGCGCCAGAACGACGATCAATCAGGCGGAACCTAAGAATCGGTTTGTTGACCGTGCGTTTTGTGCGTTTTGCTGGTTGTCGCGCCTTCCTTCAAGCCTTTCAGAGGTCTGCAGACTCGCATGCTGGCGTGGAAGTCGCGCATCTGTAATCATTTTGTTTAGCGGACTACAGCGGGTAGCCACACATCCATCTAGTCGTCTTGTACACACACCACACGCCAGTCAGTGCGTTGTAAAAGGAAGGGCAGTCAGTTGAGCGTTTGTGTGTCCGACCAGGTCAGGTTCACGAGTGATTGCCGCGAGTCTGTCCGTCCGCCCGCTTTGTGATGGCCTTACCATCTTGCCGATGGTCCTTTGCTGGCGTGTACATTTCGCTGCTTGGAGGGAAGGGCTGGGCTCGTCATGCGCGAGCTTGGCCTTCATTTGATCACAGAGGGCCCAGCTGTCTGCTGAATGCGCGCACTGCGGCCTTCAACTCGCCACAGGTCCCGGCTTCCTGCTGCTGCTGCTGCTGGCCATCCATTCGTAGCTCCTCGCTGGTACCGTCGTCCAAGATTGCTTAGAGGAAGTAAACTGTGCTTTCACACCAAGACTCTCCCTCATCCACTTTCCAAAATTCTTTATTTCACTCTTCATTTAGCACAGGGGGCGACCATCGATCCCAATCAGTCCGACCATTCCCCATTTCTCTCTCTCGTCTTCGCGTCACAACTTCCGCACTCTTCACATCAAGAATCTCTCTTGCTTGGTCTCTCTCTTCGAACAGCAAAGCCCCTTTATCTGGCCCGCCATCAGTCAGTCAGTCAACCTTTTCGCGATTGCGTCACTGTGGGAATTCACCGCTGTATACTTCTGATGAGTCCCATGGTGATGAGGACGGCGATGGCGACGCGTCACCCTCCGATGTGTCCGTGTCATCGATCGACCACGTTAGGCGCGAATACGCCACCGCCTGGTCCCAGCGCACGATCATCGAAACCACTTCAACCAGGAAGTAGCTCACGTAGTGGAGGTCCTTGTTATCCATGCGGCCGCCGAACGTCACGTTCACGACCGAGTTGCCGCCGCCACTGCCACCACCAAAATAGCCACCGCTGGGATGACTAGGGTTATATGAAGAGTGTGGCGTTGGGGGATCCAAAAACGTTGCCGCAAAGCCCACGAGATCGTCATCGTCATCTTCCACCATCGCTCCTCCGCTAGCGGCACCTTGAAGCGGATTTGCTGGTGCCGCAGGTGCGTCTTCAAAGATGAACCACTGGAGCGTGTCGACCCACGACACTTTGAGTTTTTTGCCGGTGCCGTCAGCACCGCCAGCGCCACTGCCGTCATCACGATGCGGATCTGCGTTCGCTTTCATGAACTCGTCAATGTCGATAAACGTCGCCTGGTTGCTGTCGTTCTCCTTGGAGGGCGACGTCGGCGGCGGGTGGTTGATCGTCGTGTACGCGACCACATAGCCTCGCTCCGTGCGCAGACGGAATATGAGCATGTTGACGCACGTCACTTTCTGCAGCTGCGGGTGGTGCACGCATCGCTGCGTGATCATGATGTCGTCGTTGATCACCTGCAGCACCTTGACGCCGATCGTCGAGCGCTGGATCGTGTGCATGTGCTCGACGGTCGTGACGATGTCCCAGGTTTTCTGCATCATGTGCTCCTTCGACAGGTACTGGAACGATTTGGTGAGCGAGAACTGGAGCGTCGTGCCGTCCACGAAGCGCTCGTCGCGCCAGCCGAAGATCGACGCGCCGGTGCTGATGCGTTGTCCGCGCCACTGTGGGTGGAAGATTTGTTGGTAGCACTGCTGGATGATCGCGAAGCACGTCGCCTCGCTCAGCGGCTCGAACGGGTCCGGCTGCTCGCGCAGGATCGGGTCCGCGGACGCGTTCAGCGGCGTGTCAAAGTCGGTCAGGTAGCTCTCCATCGCGGTCGAGAAGCGGTCGTACTCGCCGACTTTCTCCTTCATCTGCGCGATCTGAGCCCGCAGCAGGTTCATCTCCTCGCGCGCGCGTATGTACTTGTCAACCAGCGGCGTGTTATTATCGTCCTCGTCACCCAGATCGTCCTGATCGCCCGTCTGCATTGCCGATCGCGAAGATCCTGCGGCGGCGGCATTGGTAGTAGTTTTATTCGCCATCTTCGCCACGTAGAGCTGCTCGTACTTTGCCTCAAGGATGCGCACTTCGTCTTTCATGGACTCGACGTCGTTCTATCGGAGTTCATCACACACGCATAACAACCATCTACAGTCAGCATCACTGGCATTACCACCACACGCTCGATCGTTCTTTTCTTCAAGGAGACTCATAAAAAAACAGATCGCTCGCCATTGCGCGTATCCAGATATTAATAGTACGCACTTTTTTGCGTGCGCGGGATTTGCGCTTGAGGTCGCGCTGCTTGATGCGGCGCTCGATCAGCGCGCGCTCTTTCTGCTTGGCGTCGTCCTCGCTCATGCTGCCCAGGTCCGTGAGCGTCGGCACGAAGGCCGACATTGGGAGCCCTCCACTGCCACTGCCACTGCTGCCGGGCGAGATGGTCGCGAACGCGTACGCGGAGGACGACGAGGGCGCGGGCGACGACACGGAGGATGAAGACGCGAACGGCAGACCGGGGCTCTGGATGCTAGTACTATAGGCGACTGGCGCTGCGGAGGAGGACGCAGGCGGCACGTGGTGGCGGTTGTGAGGGAGGAATCGCTGCTGCTGCTCGGTGGAGAACTCGCGCGCGCTCATCTCATGCGCGGAAATGCAAATGAACGGGATAATGGGCGTTAACGGCTCGCTTCATTCGCGCGTGTGAGTGAGTGCGTGACTCCAAGGGCGGCGGGCAACGACCAGGGAAGAGAAAGGAAAGCTGGTTGCGAGAAAGACAGGACAGGCGTGTTCTGGAACCTTTACAAATACATACGTGAAATCTTTATAAATGAGTATTTGAGAGAAAGCAATGCACTATATTTTTCATGTGACGTGTTTACTTGTTGAAGAGTACTGTGAGAATGCATAAGTTGAAAGCTCGCCTGGCGCGTGACGATACAAATGTTGAAAATGGGAATCAAGCAACAAACTGGAAAAAAAGAGAGAGGCAGAAAAAAAGCTTGGAATTTTTTAAGCCAAGTGTGACTGTATCAGGTTTCGGAGGTCGACATAAATCAATAGAGGTCCGCTTTTTCCACGGTGGCTCGGCAACATGAGGTCCAACATGACTCACTGTTGTAGTTATCTCAGACCGAGAGCAGCAGCCCGCAAGTCACGGCAGTGTGGAAATGTTTGCCGTCAGTCCTCGAGAGCAGTGAGTTGAAGACGAATGAAGCGAGCCCGGAGTTTTCACTGCAATGGACTGTACCTACTATTGCGTTCTAATCTTCTTGAAGGAGGTGCTTGCAAAGTGACACCCAATCACAGCCGCGAAAAACTGTGAAAGTGGGCTATCGTCTTGCTCTCTTGGTTTGCTGGGCACATCTTCTGTGTGGCCGCAATTTTTCATCTGAGGAGGTGAGCATCGGCTGATAATTATGAGCTCCTTTTTGCAAAATGCAAACCCTCTCTCGCTTGACCTCTCCTTCCCTATCTCACACCATCGACCAGGAAAAACAGAGGACTAATCGGCGAAACGATGGATTATTGCTCTAGACATTTTGTGACCGAAACACCACCGCTGAAGATATGATGAATGTCCAGAAGTTATTCTTACAGTGCAGCCTCGAGGTTGGCTCTTATTATGTGGGGAGCGTTTCGATGAACCAATATCACACGGACCTATAAGAGCCTCCGATCGACGTAAATTTTGGGTTTCATCCCTATGAAGTCCAGACAAGTCCAGAATGTGGCACATTCTCCCAGACCTTCCGTCCAATATCGCTCACCAATTTTGTAAAATGGTAAACTATTTTGCTTTCGGCGGTCGCACACAGAACATTAGAAGTCTGGTCCTTCCACCCAGGACCTTTGTTTTTGCATCCTGATATTTTCTCCATGAAACTTTGGCTCTCCAATGACAACAGCCTCGTTCAACGGCAAAGAGCGCTACGAAATCTCCCTAATTATTGATAAAGAAAGGCACAACTAACAAACATGGAAGAACGGAATCCTGTCGTTTGCCACGTACAGCTTCAGCTGCAGCTGCTGTGCCAAGCACAAGCAAAGACGAATGAGCGAACGGATAGGTGGAAGTGTGCGTTTCGCCAGGACGTCTTGAGTAGAGCTCAGGTTGCTCTAACTTATAATATAATAGAGGATTTTGTTGTTGTTGTAAAAGACAAACTCCAACCGCATTACTTACGTGCGTCATGCGCCTCGTTCTCTCTTGTGCGTTTAAAGAAGATCGCCAGTCGCGGTGAGGTGTGTGCTTGTAAATTAAAGTTCAAATGACTGGCTGGCATGAACCCCCTTGGCCGTTCTGGCTTCTCCACGTGATCTTCTATTACGTGTACGAGTACAGTATCACCATCTACCATGAGCAAAGAGATGACAAACAAATCGCATCACACAAGCAAGCGGTGCTGTACAATCCATGCTCCCAAGCGACAACATCGCCACAGGACCGCATCACACTTTACCCGCAGAGAGCGGGCTGAGTTAGTTGATAGATGATCTGCGGTCCGTTCGTTTGCTTTGCGTTGACTTGTTAAAAAATTGAACATGGCTGCGTTTGTTGTACTGTTGCAGGTGTACAAGAGCCAAACAGTGAAGTTTTCAGCGCTGAAAGTGAAGTGCTTGATCTCGTCTGCCAGTCTCATAATAACTTATTATGGATAGCAACAGTGGGCTCCACCCATATTTTTGGCGGACTACAATAAACTCAGACAAGCTCAGAATGTGGGGTGAGTCTCATAGAGCACCACATACGATACACATTTGATTTGATTACAAAAAGGCTGTCTTCGTCATCAAATTGTTCAGCCTTCGGGTCGGAGACGAAGGCAATAGAGGTCCGGTCCCTCCGACGCCTTTCACCAAAATGCAGTTTTCTCCAAAGCTCAAAAAGGTTTTCCGAAATCACCTATAACGTCACTGGTCTCACTGAGAAAGAAAGGCTCAAGCCTCATGGAAAGAATGGGGTCCTGATGTTAGGCACCATGCTCTCCAGGCGTCTGCCCGGGTCTCCAGAGAGTAAACAAACCGACTGGGCATGGAGAACAAACAAACCAACGAGTGGAGTGGACAGGCTCGCGGTTCTGCTCGCTCCTACGCTACCTGGCGGTATGTAGATAATAAACCAAGTCCAGATCGCATTACATGCGTCATTGCTGGCTGTCTCTCACTATCGGGTCCTCCGTCCAACTCAGTTGCTCTCTATTATCCACTCGCTTTCTTTTGTTTAACACTCGAGAAAAGATCGCCAGTCGCGGGCGGTCAGGGCGATGTGATTCTGATCTCATTCTGTGTTCGTAGCTTTTCGGTCGCCTAAGTGGTTGGCATCCGCCCTGGCTTCTCCACTGCGTCACAGCCCCACAGACCCGTTCTCTCACCATCGACCAGGACCAAAAAGGTGATAAACGGAGGGCAGTCAAACCCACCAATGCCAACGAGCGGTCTATCCGCGTGGAAGCTGCCTAACGACAATAGCACAGATGTACACAATATGACCAAGGATCGCACGCTTTGGTCTGTTCTTTGGCATGGCGGTTGTTAAAAAATCTGGACATGGCTTCCTTATCGTACTGCCCCCAACTGTACAAGAGACCAATCACGAAGCGTAAAGAGCTCACGTTTGAAATCACCGAAGGAATGTAACTTTAGGTAAAGTTACGACGCTGACATCCATCTGTCCTTGTATCCCTCGAACGTTCGTTCAGACAAGTTCAGAAATGGGATTCAAGCCCAGTAGACAAGTGTTCTCTATGACAAAGCAAGCAATCCACACCGCAACCAGCCAGCAGAACACAACAATCTACAAGTTGTTCTCAATTGGAAGTGAATAATATGTACTTTAGTGAGTGTTCATGAATTCACACTTGCCAAAGGGATACGTACGAACTGTGAAATGCTTGTGTCACAATCATTCGGCAAAAAGATCGCCAGTCGCATGATGATTATGAGCTCGTTTTGGGAAGTCCTTGACTTTTCCAACATCGACACCTCCGAACTGTTCACGCACCTCCAGTGACCAAACAAACAACAGCAGCAGCATCGAAGACGAAGGCATGATGGGTGCCTGTACAATACCACCTTTGAGCTGCCATTGCATTTGGTAAGGCTTTTGTGCCTTTGAGAGCCCAAAGCCTCTGCGCTTTGAAATTACAGTTTACAGTAAGGTCCCTTTGCCACAGGACAATTACGGCTAATGCAATGGCCGCTCAGAGAAATAAAGACGCGCGGTCGAAGAGCAAATTACGGACCTGGAGAGCAAACGCACGGACGAGCGGACAAGCTGGCACTGTAGCTCCCCTCAGTGCCTTTCTAATGCTACTCGACTATATTAATACATACCGCTAGTTAAAAGACGAGGTCGCATCACATTACGTGCGTCATGCTCTCGCTTGCAGGCTCAGCTCAGTTTTTTTGCTCCTGCTCTTGTGTGTTTCAAAACTGGCGATGGCATTGTAAGCAGATCCTGACCTTTGTGCGCTTGTATAGATAGCCTTCAGGGGCTCTCTCTTCAAAGCCAGCCCAGCAAGTCGCTTTTGTCATTGACCAGGAGCAAAACGATGGCAAACGGAGGGAATCAATGACATGCAGCAGCATGTACAGCCGGCCTCCACCTGGTCTTTGGCCTGGCGATTGTTTAAAAATCTTCACGGTGTGACGCTGACATCCACCAGCTCCTGTATCTCATGAACACTTCAGACAAAGTTCAGAAGTGGGAGTAGCCAAGCCTTTCGGGGAAGCTCTACTGTGTAATAAGGCGCCACAACCAATCGACTTCACGAGCGACAAAGCCATATTCACTGCTCCCCATGACAACCCAACCACACAGCAATGGTCGCTGCAGCTAACCAACAAAGTACACAAAAGTCTATTTATCGTTCACTTCTTTCTTTGATCATCATCGGCTAGCTAGAGAGCCACACAATCAGAAAAGGAGCGAGTCTCTTGTGATCGAGTCGCTACTTCGCTTCTCTGTGTGTGCCGCTCTCTCACTCTGTCTCTCTTCTGCTTAAAAGTCCTTCTCGGTCAGGAGCGAGATGACGCGTGCGTCCTTGGCGACGTTGAGCGCGCGCTGGCGGCCGTTGATGACGCCGATCTCGACGACGAAGATGGCGCCGGCGACCACCCCGCCCGCCTGCTGCACGAGGCGGATGCCGGCCTCGACCGTGCCGCCCGTCGCGAGCAGGTCGTCCACGAGCAGCACGCGGTCACCCTTGGCGATGGCGTGCGACTGGATGCTGAGGTGGTCGCCACCGGTCGCGTTGTCGCCCTTGTATTCCTTAAAGTACTCGATCGTGTCGCTCACGCTCGGCATCTTGTCCGGCTTGCGCAGCATGAACACCTTCTTCTGGAAGAGTGCGCCAAGGTACGGCGCGAACAAAAAGCCGCGCGCGTCGAAGCAGCCGATGCTGTCCACCTCGTTGATGAACGGCGTCACCTCGTGCACGAGCAGGTCGAGGCAGAGCTGGAGCTCCGCCGGGTTGCCCAGCAACCCGCCGATGTCGAAGAACGCGTCCACGCCCTTGAATGGGACCACTGGGATGACCGACTGCACGCGCTGCAGCGCCTGCTTCTTGGCGGCGGCGTCGTTCAGGTCGAGCTTCGTGGTGGTGCTCATGGTTCTGTCTGGCTGGCAGGCAGGCTGTCTCTCTGTCTGCGGTCTCGCTGGTTGGTGACTGCGCGCGTGAATGGCTGCTGGATGAGCGAGAGGCTGCATTCGCATTCATTTTGGCTCTCGGTGAATGAGTGGCACTCAGTCAGGATGGCTCAAATCAGTGATGACGCATTCGTTTATTGGCAAAAGAAGTCAGAACGGGTTCTCGTCCTCTTTTTACCTGATCGCATAGTGAACAGAAGTCAAATGTCCATCCACTATAAAGAGGACCCTGTAGTCCCCAGATGCATACAAGAATCCAGTCAAGACGGGAAAACAGTGTACGAGACTATGACCTATTTTTGGTGGTGCACATTACTTGGTGCCGATTCTGAATGTCTGGCTTTGAGCCAGCAGCCTAAGCTGTCAACAATTAGGACGCAGCCGAACATATTTAACCGGTAATACAACTGTGTTTTCTTAAATCCGACGCAGTCGACATCAAAGAAGCTAAGTCGACTGCTTTTGTAATTAAACTTAGTGGAAATTGTCAAAAAGCAATCTCCGATCAGTTTCGAGAGGGTTGGTAATTAATTGAATGGTCGGGAAATTTCCTATTCGGGCCACGATACCTAAGAAGAACAGGATTTGCTTACCCCACCTCAATTGAAGCTCCCTACATCTTGGAATTTGTATGCTCCAAGACCGCACTTTTCTATTGACCTGAGCAAATTATGTTGCGAAAAAGAGCTGTTTTAGTGTAACGTAAAACTTCAGTTTAGTGCGTGATTTTGAATAGCTAAGGAAAAGTGATGTTGTTTTTGACCGGCTTATGTTCTTCTAAATCTGAGCCCACGAGCGAATAGCTGAGATTAGCGACTATCCGAGAGTCATTTTAACCCATTTTTAGCTGTGATTGGCTGCGCATAAAACGAATGACAAGTCAATTTTTCGGATTTGCCCTCCGACCAGTTGTGCGCGATTTTGACTTGCAGTTTGTATTGACGTCCCCCTATGTTCCGAGCGATAAATAGCCCCAACCCTCATCAAAAACGGCACCTTCATAAACAGATTTTACAAAATTGCATCGATTTGAAGAGGTATAAAATTTCACGAGCTTTTCGATTTTGATTGCCCAATGAAAATTGGGCGTTTGTTCGTTCGCCTGACAAACCAACATGAGACTTTCGACAGCAAGAGGTGAGATCGCTCGGCAGCGCAAGCGCTTGTGCCTTGGATATCAGTGACTAACCCGCTGCGATTGTTTGTTCACCATGCCTTGTTGTTTCCCCAGCTCCAGTGAAAGTTTCACGCGGCTGGGCTTTCGTCCCGCTGCACAAGCACTGTTAGTGCCCATGCCCAAGGTCGGGCGTCGTGTTGCTACGCATTGGTACGGATCAGAACAACAACCGTATTTTGGTGAATCAGTATCATGACCTCACGTGCTGCTGTATGTGTGGAGATGTAGTTCACGTGCCAATACAGCAAAGTACCAGCGACCATGAATAAAACTTCAA
>JAASGV010000315.1:0-28133 GCA_023334355.1 Globisporangium abappressorium
CTGAACCTCCTGTGCCGATTGTCGACCCAGGGTTGTCTCTTTGAGGCTCGGGAGATCGCACTGCAGCAAAACCTCAGCGACGTGGTTGATATTCTCAATCGCTACATCTGGAACGACCTCCAGTCGTGCTCGCTTCGGCTTCATTCCCAGTGTGGACCCTCGCCGTTGTCAGAGGAAACCCAGAAAGACTAAACAACAAGGTCCCATCGCACCACTACCACCTACTTCCACTGGATGACCACTTTACAGTTTCCATTACACACTGCAATTCCGTGCTGCTACCTGCTACCTGGGTAGTCAAGACCAATTGTTTGCCCTCTACGGCTATGGAAGCGAGTACCGGTAGTTCCACGCGGACTGTTGGTATCTAGACATTCGGATTTTCTCTTCTAGGAGGTCCTGGTCTATGGAGGAGGAAGCCGCACGGAGGAGCTGAAGCTAGTTCTTCTCTGACGAAAGCCTTGTTTAGCCAGAGGTTCATACATGCACAGCACGATATAGAGAATTGGCAGTGGGCTACTCTGGAGCACGCCAAGCTTCAAAACCAGTAGTAGGTTTGAGTCCAATCCAATCGTCTCTGTGGATAGATAGATGTATGCAGAAGAAGAGACCCCGGGCTACCAGAGTGGATAAAAATGGACAAGAGATTTACAGCAATTGGACGTGCTTGACCTTCGGCTACAGGTTTAAAGCAGAACGTCGGATATAGCTCGTGTTTTACTGTACGCATGAGTAGTCACTACACAAGAAAAGATTCGCACAAACCAGCAGAACATGCTGCGGGCAATTCAAGCACGGGTTCACACCACAGTAAGGGCGGCACGCGCATGCAGAGCCCAGCACAACGAGCAGCAGCTGGCGCTCGTGCATTCAGCGAGCCAACGTGCGTTCAATGTCCTGCAGCGGATGGCGAGCAGCGCCACGCAACAGCTGACTGGCGGTGACTTCCTGAGCAGAGAAGCGCAGACGCTGGGCATAGACACCACATCACCACCAGGAGCGAGAGCGCTGCGTGCTATTCATTCACAGCATGCGAGCTTTCGCTGCTACCAGAATGCTCATTTTGCAATTGCGCAGACGAGCGGCAATAGGATGCTGAGGTTAGCTGGCATGATGCGCTTCCACTCCAAAAGCGCTGCTGACGTTGCGCCATTCCGACTCGACAAGAGGTTGATGACGCGTATGCAAAATCTTCTGTTTTGCTGTAGATCGTTCGCGTACCCTAATGGCTCTCTATGTATATTACCTTGATCTGCGTGCAGCTTCATTGCCGGGTTTAAAAACCAGCGACCTCCGTTCGGCTTCAACGGACTCGGCGAGCTGGTGTTCATGCGCACGTACTCGCGCGTCAAGAGCGACGGCACGAAGGAAAAGTGGTTCGAGACAGTCGAGCGCGTCGTGAACGGGACGTTCTCCATGCAGAAGAAGTGGCTTCATGAGCGCGAACTCGAGTGGGACGAGCAGCGAATGGCGAAGCTCGCGCAGGATATGTATCTCCGCATCTTCCAGATGAAGTTCATGCCGCCAGGAAGAGGTCTGTGGGCCATGGGGTCGCCAATCACCGAAGAGCGTGGGCTCTTTGCCGCGCTGAACAACTGCGCGTTCGTGTCGACGGAAGACCTTGGGCAGCTCACGTCGCCAGCAGAGCCATTCTGCTTCCTGATGGACGCCGCGATGCTCGGCGTTGGCGTGGGCTTTGACACGAAAGGAGCAGCACAGATTGTGATCCAGGCTGCGCAGCCAGCGGGTGCTAGCGATGGTACTACCGCTGTGTTTCAGATCCCTGACTCCCGTGAGGGCTGGGTCGAGTCCGTCCGGTTGCTTTTGAACGCGTACTTTCTTGGCCGATCTCGTCCAAGCTTTGACTATTCCTTGATCCGCCCCGCGGGGTCGCCGATCCGAGGCTTTGGCGGGGTCAGCTCTGGTCCACAGGCGCTGATGAACCTTCATGATATTGTCACCTCGGTCTTGGACCAGCAGGTTGGCAAGCCTCTCACGGCGCGAGGGATCGTCGACCTGATGAACCACATTGGCGTCTGCGTGGTCTCGGGAAACGTCCGGCGCACCGCTGAGATCGCGTTCGGCGACTACAACGACATGGAGTACGTTGAGCTGAAGGACTACGAGAAGAACCCGGACCGTGCCGCCTACGGGTGGACGTCCAACAACAGCATCTTTGCCGATCTCGGCATGGACTATGCCCCGATCACGGAGCGGATCATCAAGAACGGCGAGCCGGGCTTTGCGTGGCTCGACAACATGCGCAACTTTGGTCGAATGAACGGCGTGAAGGACGACCGAGACAGGAACGCGGCAGGCGGGAACCCGTGCTTGGAGCAAACACTCGAGTCGTACGAGATGTGCTGCCTCGTGGAGACGTTCCCAGCGTCCCACTCGAGCCTGGAGGATTACCTCGAGACGCTGCGATTCGCGTACCTGTACGCAAAGACCGTCACGCTCGGCCAGACCCATTGGCCGCGCACGAACCGCGTGATGCTTCGCAATCGGCGAGTGGGCTGCAGCATGTCCGGCGTCGCACAGTTCATCTCAAAGTTCGGCATCCACGAGCTCCAGCGCTGGTGCGACAGTGGCTACAATGCGATCCAAGAGTACGACATCGAGTACTCTGGCAGGTTTGCAATCCCAAAGTCCATCAAGACAACCTCCGTCAAGCCCAGCGGCACGGTCTCGCTGCTCGCAGGGGCCACTTCTGGGATGCATTACCCCGAGAGCAGATTCTACATTCGACGCATGCGTCTTGATCGCCAGTCGGACTTGGTGCCGGCGCTTGAAAAGGCTGGGTACGACATGGAACCGGCGGTTGAAGCCCCCGAGTTGACGATGGTGGTGTCCATTCCGGTGGATGTCGGCGAGGGCATCCGTACGCTTGGAGAGGTCTCTGCGTGGGAGCAAATGGCGCTCGCGAGCTTCCTCCAGCGGTACTGGGCTGACAATCAAGTGAGCTGCACTGTCACGTTTGACCCTGAGAGTGAAGGGTCACAACTCGCCCACGCACTCGACTACTTTCAGTACCAGCTGAAAGGCATTAGTCTACTGCCAAAGTTGCCAATGGGAGCGTATCAACAGATGCCATACGAGGAGATTGATGAAGCAACGTACTTGAAGATGCAGAGCAAGCTGAAGCTATTGGAGTTCAACACGATCCAGTCGACCGAAACGGTCGTTGCCGTACCCGACAAGTTCTGCGAAGCATGCCAGGCAGATCCGCTTTCGTAGAGAATATGTGAGTAGTTAGTTATCATCATGAAGTCGAAGTTGTTTAGAGAATACATTGTGATAGGTTTTATAAGAAAAAAAGGAGAAACCGGGTGACTGGCTACGCGCGTTGATGTTTCATTTACATCAGTTCGCTGCAGAAACAAAGAGAAAGATACACACGAGCGCGTTAGTTAATCAGTCATACAGCAAGCATTGAGCAGCACGATAAAAGTAGGATGGGGTACTTACTAGGCAGGACCACCGGCGCCTTCTGGCACCGTCCAGTTGATGTACTCCTTTGGCATCTTGATCGAGCAGCACTTGCAGTGCACGCAGTTCTGCGCGTTGATCACCAGCTGAGGGACGCCGTTGGCTTCGCTGCCGTCCGTGTATTCATACACCTTCGCTGGGCAGAAACGCTGCTCTGGACCAGCGTAGACAGGGTACGACTCGGCGGATGGGACAGCGGCGTGCTCAGGCTTGATACGCAAGTGCGCTGGCTGGTCGTGGCTGTGGTTCGTTCCGCTGCGCTGCAAGTTCGAGAGCAAGTCGAAGGTCAACTTGCCATCTGGCTTTGGGTAGTTGATCGGAGTGAACTCCTTGGCTGGACGGGTCTTTTCAGAGTCTGGAACCGTGTTTGGAATCGTCCACGGCTCCTTGCCCTTGAGCACGAAAGCGTTCAGTCCCGCGTACAAAAGCCCAGGAAGGGTACCCCAGTGGAACGCCGCGTGGGAGTTACGCACGCGCTTGAGCTCCTCCGCGATCCACGAGTTCTCGACAGCGGTTTCGTAGCTCGAGATGTCTGCGGTAGGTTCCTCAGGGTTGATCTCTCCCGTGCTGGACACTGGCTCCGCGTCCGTCGCAGTGAGCGCTTCGTACGCAGCTTCAGCAGCGAGCATACCCGACTTCATCGCAGTGTGGGTGCCCTTGATCTTCACGCCGTTCAAGAAACCAGCCGAGCAACCGATGAGCGCGCCACCTGGGAAGCTCAGCTTTGGAATCGCGTGGTAGCCACCTTCGTTCAAGCAGCGAGCGCCGTATGAAACGCATTCGCCGCCTTCCAACTGCTTCTTGATCTCAGGGTGGGTCTTGAAGCGCTGGAACTCTTCGTATCTGTGTAATGTTCGCAAAAAGAAAAGCGTAAATAACGGGAACTCACAGCGAATCGATAATGCGACCAATACGCGCAATGCACTTACGGGTTCAAGTACGGGTTCTCGTAGTCCAAGCCAACGACGACACCGATCTGCACAAGGTCGTCCTCCATGTGGTACAGGAACGAGCCGCCAAACGTCTTGTCCATCGCCGAGTTCTGCAGTGGCCAGCCCAGCGTGTGCTGCACGTAGCCTGGCTTGTGCTGGTCCTTTGGAATGCGCCACACTTCCTTGATACCGAGACCGTACGTCTGTGGCTGCACGCCCTCGCGCAAGTTGAACTTCTTCATGATCTCTTCGCTGCACGATCCACGGCAGCCTTCGCCAAAGAGGGTCTGTAGAGCAACAATAACAACAACATACAGCGAATCAGCCAATCATACACAAAATTTCACACAGAGAATGCAAGTCTTAAACGTACCACACGGCCGCGGAGCTCCATACCGCGAGCAAACGTGCTCTTTGGCTTGCCATCCTTGCCGATACCGACATCACGGGTGGCGATACCCTTCACGGCGCCGTCGTCGCCGTAGAGCACCTCCGAAGCAGAGAAACCAGCGTAGATTTCCACACCGGCTTCCTCGGCTTGAGCTCCCAACCAACGCGTGAGCTTGCTCAAACTGATCACGTAGTTGCTGTGGTTGTGCTGTTGATACAAAGAGCGATATTAATGAATTAGTCATCATGATCAAAACATCAGAAGCGGATAACTAACTCATGGGTCCATCAATGTTTACCTGCTCTGGCGGCAACAGAAAGTTTGGCAGCTTGAGCGACTTGGTCTCCGACAGAAACATGAACGCGTCGTCGGTCACAGGCGTGTTGATCGGCGCGTCGAGCTCTTTCCAGTTCGGCAGCAGCTCGTTCAGCGCGCGCGGCTCAAACACGTTGCCTGAGACGATGTGCGAGCCAACTTCCGCGCCTTTTTCCACAATGCACACCGACAAGTCCGTGCCTTTCTCCGCCGACAGCTGCTTCAAGCGGATCGCCGCCGCGAGACTCGCTGGTCCCGCACCGACCTAATCGTCGCACAACCAGTCACACAATCACAATTAATAATCGCACGCACATCACTAACACATATCCACATACAGATGAAGAGAGCAGTACGGATCTTACCAGCAGCACGTCGTAGTCCATGCCTTCGCGCGGCTCGTTTATGAGCTCCTGCTCCTCGGGGGTGAGCGACGCCGTCGACATCCATCGCGGCGCTCGTGCAGCACTGCCGCGGGCGATCGACTGATGCTGGTTCTTGAGCGCCGAGCGTAGCGAGAGCGAGGATCTGCGCCACATACTCGCTAATGAATGTATCGAAGGAAGAGAGTGGAGCCTGTCTACAAATGCGGAAGACGCGTCGCTCGGTCGATTGCGGAATGGCGCAAAATGCGGGATTCCGTTGGTGCAACCAGCTGGGGAAATGAGCGGCTCTCACGTCAGGGCAGCGGATCGTTTTTGGCGTTGAAGGCGGAGGAGAGCCGACTGTGGAAAAAGAATGGGCCAAGGGGGCTTGTAATTGAGTGAGTGACGGTAGTGTTTTCAAACTGGACAATCGTCAAACAGAGGGTGCTGACGATGCTGTAAAAAGGGAGTATTTACGCACTTCAACTTGTGAGTTTTTACGGGGTGGGGCAGTAAAGACACGTCGCATGCGTCATCACATTTCCGAAAATCTCACGTGGCGCGCGTCATCGAGGCTCCGAAAACCACCAGAATTTGCGCAGAAAAGGTGCGTTTTTATACGACGTGTTTTGGAACATTGCGTTTCTCCTGTTCGCGTGTTGTAAAAACCAGAATGTACTGACATCTAAATGAGCTCTTGAAGTGAGACGTAGTAGGAACCGTCAATGAATGTACTGTTTTTTAGATAACAATATGTACATTACACTATATTGAGTTATGTTGTTTCAAAGACTTGCCACCCACATTCAATTTACGGTGTTTTTGCCGATTTTGATGTTTGATCGACTGCTGACTGGCATCTTCTGGGTTCATGAGGAAGGTGCTGGTCGAGCGAGCACGACGTGAGGTCTCGCGCGATGAACTGCGTGAGAACATCCTCGTGGCCACTGAACCCCCACGTGCGTGCGCACGCGCGTGCCTCAAAGAGACAGCCTTTCGAGGAGAATGCGCATGCAACCACCGGCGTTTGCTGGGAGTTGCCTGTTACCGCGTCTTCCAGGAGCTCATCCGAGCACAGCTCCGGTCGACGGACGCAGAGAAACCTCACGACCTCGTGATGCCTGCTGTAGACTGCCCAGAAGAGCGCTTCTTTTGTGCAGCCCTCGGGGCGATTTTTGAGGAGAAACTCGACAACCTGGAGATGCCCGTGCTTCACGGCTTTGTCGACAGCGCTCACTGTGCACCCCTTGGTTCGGTTCTCATGCAGAAACTTGACGACATCAAGGTGGCCGTTCCGAGCAGCACAGTCGATCGCTTAGGTGCAGCCTTCGCCGCGGTGGTTGTGGAGGAATTGCACCACGAGAAGGTGTCCGTGTCTTGCAGCATCGCCCATTGCGGCTGTGGTGCAGCCCTCGGTTCGCTCACTGTGCAGTAGCTTGACGATATCCAAGCGACCAGCTCGCGCTACAAAATCCATGGCTGCCGACGTGCGCTGAGCGTGAGCGTGGTGTAGGTACTCGACTAGTTCGAAGAGGCCGTATCTGGCGGCGCGATCCATGCCATCGGAGCATCTGCTCGTCTACACATTCTTCTGTCAGTACCGAATGATATTGAGGTATCCACGTTTCGTGTCCAAGCGGTCATATTGAGTCGCACAACCTACGGCGCGCGTGAAGCTAAACTCGGGCTTTGCGTTGTAATGCGGCACAGTGAAGAGGTCGTAGAGCGTGCTGAGTACTCTGTGACTGTTCTCCAAGATCGCGAGATGCGGCAGCGTGTCTGGCTTCCTGCATTGGCTCCAATTGTCTTTCTTCCTGCCGCTGAACTCGATCGACTTGCTGACGAGGTACATGTACTTGACTAACAGCGGCCAGCCCGTCATGAATCGTGGGATCGAGCGCCAAAGGATTGGGTTCACAAGCACTTGGACGAAGACCAAGCCCGGCTCGGCGTCTTCATCTGCTGCTGCTGTTAGTGGTGATCGAGGTCCTGGTAACGCCGTTACGCTGACTATTGTTGATAAGTGTTCGGTCATTCTGCGGAGCGCTTGCTTTCCGTCTCGACGATGTATCTGAAAATGAGCTCCCAACGCAGGCTCATTGATGGAAAGCAGTCTCCATTTCCATGAGTGAGGGTCTTCACATGCAATCTGGGTCAGCGATTCTGTGAAAGAACTCGTGGTCAACTGGAAGCGCATGCACCTGCTGAAAAAATACTTGGCGATGCAGGCAGAAATCCCAATTAGCGACGAATGGCCAAGCTATTCGGCTATTTGTCGATGGCCACATAGTATGTGTCACATACAGCACGTAAAATGCGCAATCGCTATGGAACCTCTTTGGCCTCAGATGTTCTGTATCCATAGTAGCTGGAGAAGGGAGCCAACCATTATTTATCTGTCACTTTAACTGATCGAAACTCAAATCTACATGCACTTGGCTCCGAGGTGAGACGACAATGACTCAAAATATGCTAAAAGTCTATCACGATGACCTTGATCGCAGCTTTCCGCGCGATAAACTCACGCTCTTCCGACGTCAAAAAGCTGCTGCTCTTGCTGGCATTTCCTGTCGCTGCGTGCTCATGCGCCACTTGCACAACTTTGTAGACATGTTCATCCGGGTACCCGTCCAAGCCTAGGGCTCTGCCGATGATTTCCTCCCAGGACTCCAGCGCAGGCAGCTCCAGTGCAACTCGGTCGCAGATATCTTGTGCGCTCAGGTCTGTCACTTCCTGTATGATGAACGCGCTGATGGCGACGTGGAACCACACTCGCCAGGCTCGAGTGAGATCGGCATGGCTCAGCAAATGCTCGAGCTGCTTGAGCGACCACGCGGACGTCACTGCGTGTGCGAGCACGAAATCGTTGTGCTCGACCATGGTGTAGAGCCACAACGAGAAGTCCAGCGCGAAGTCGCCGTTCAGGCCTGTGAGGTCGTACTGATCAAGTGTGCTGGAGATGAACTAGAACGCAGCCGCGTTGCCACGCTCCGGGTGAGCCGACAGAGCGTTGAGCTTTCGCTGGTAGATGCCCAGCGGGAGGTCGTCGAACGCCCTGGTCTCGAGCTGTGAGTGCATCGCACTCAAAATGAACTCGTGGTTCTTGTGAGCGTGGGCAAGGCACACCGCCTCCTCTCGCGTGAACTGCTTCTTCTCAATACTCTGTTCGTTCTTCTGCACTTCATGGTGCTCTGCAAACGAAAGGTAGGAGAAGTGGAAGTACGCCAGCCCCACTGCGATCAAGCGGTCTCCGCCAATGTGGTACGCGTACCCCAGTTGGATGAGTCCGTGCAGCAGAGCGCCACAGAGTCCGTCAACAAGCCTCAGCAAATGCTTTTTCACAGCGGCATCGACACCGAGACACTGGACTTCGTGACCGTAGAACGTCAGGAGCGCGTCAAAGTCCTCGCGCCGACCGAGCAGCTGCTTCACGCGCTCTGGACTTGGAACCGCAACGTCGTCGGAGCTGTTGGGCGTCGCATCAGCCACCGCAGCCATCACTTCGTACGGGTCTTCGTGGCCAGGTGCGACCGCGACGAGCTTCGCCTTCGCGTAATGGTCGGCGTATCTTTTAATCTGCTCCTTGGTCGCGCCAAGTTCAAAGAGCGCCACGACACCGTGCAGCAGGTGGTTCGAGAGGTACCCGTCGTACTCGATGGCAAAGTTCCTGGTCGAGTACTTGTCCGTGAGCTCCTGGTGCACGTCATTGGCGTCCACTCGTTTGTGGCTCGCAGGAGGAGGAGGACCGGACAAAGAGGTGATGATGAGAGGCATTCTTCTGCTGACTGTGACTGTTCGTGACTGGTGGTGGTTGCAGTGATCTTGCGCTGACAGTGCTTGCGTTACTATGATAGCTGCAGCGTGTGTGCAAGAGATGGAGCTCCGATTGGCAAATGAAGAGCGCTGGCCGACGTGAAGAATGCAAAACAGTGAAGAGGCGCAATCGTGGGGGACACCGATCTTCAATGTGGCCATCAGTGCCGTTTTCGGTTTTGACAAGAGAGAATGATGTTCTGTATCGCTGTGATTGGCCGGTTGCCTAGGCTACCTTAATTTTTGGCCAATCAGAGACCAATTTGAGAAAAGATCTTCAAGTTGAAGATGCTCGCCTGGCTGGTGACACAGCGTGTCCCACTTGAGAAACCAACATCATCGAACTCAACATTCAGACCCATATTGGCCCCCCAAATCGAGTGAATGCGCTAATGGACGGGTTCATTGGTGCGTTTGCGGCCCGAAATTCAGCTTCTCGCAGTCGCTGCGCTGTTGTAGCCGCTCACAAAGTCCTCACTCCGTGAGAATTGCTAAAGACGGGATCTTGACTTGTCGGAAGAGAGTAACTCCTGCGTCAGAGACTCAGAGGGTTCACGTAAAGTACTCGGAAAAGAGGATAGCAGGCAGTTAGCTGGAGTTAGATAGGAATAGCGCTACATGTTCACATATGTTTCTTCTAGCATAGCAGCGCTTGTAGAGGCTTTCCATCCTTAATCCCAAACCTACCCAGTAGTGGAACTCAAGTGTGTTGTAACATCAATTCAGTCTCTCCTGCGCCTAACAGCGTACTCCTGGCTGGTTTGCGACTCGAGCTCTGCGGTCTCCTGCTACGCATGCACCAGTATGTTCAGCTAATAGTCTTTCGTCCCAGTTGGTGGCCACTTCCCGATCTCGAGTATCGCTATACTGTGGGATTTCGGCGCGTTGAGCTGTCTGTTGTCTCTCGTGGTCGTTGTTGTTTATATGAAGCGAACATAACGTGGATAGGAGGGTGCTTGTCGAGACCCGTTTCCAACAAAGACCAGCGTGCTTCCCCAAGTCACCATCGCCGACAACAACATGGCGGTACTCGGGCTGTTGCTCAAATTGAGCCAGCTGTCGCACTACAAAAGCACGCTCAAGTTCTACTTTACTCAAGTCATGCGCTGCGCTGCGTAGTGCGGTCGCCTGGAGATGCTCCGGTACCTGCACCAGGCGCTCTCAAAGGGCTCCATGTGGATGTGGGAGCTGGACATGCTGCTGAATGCGGTGAGGAACCCAGTTCCGGAGGCTGAGCTGCTGGAGTGGGTGTGTGAACATTATCCTCTGGAGTCCACCATTCTCAACCTGTGTCGCTTTGAGCCCATCTCCGTCCTCGAAAGCCTCTTGGATCCTGCTGTGCTCCGCTGCCTCCATCAATGCGACTACGTGTTCCCGCGCTCGATCACGGACAGAGCGGCTTCAAACGGGAATCTCGATGTTATGAAATATCTGCTGGAGATCGGCAGGTACACCTACTCCACACGTGAAATGGATGGCGCAGCGGCAAATGGACGCCTCCACATCGTCCAGTTCCTGCATGCTAACTTCTTAGTGGGATGCACGATCGACCCCATGGACGAAGTGTCTCGAGGACGCTTTCCTGGAGGTGATCAAGTTCCTGCACGAGCGCTGAGCCGAAGGTTGTACTTCAAGGGCGAAGGACAAAGCAGTGACTTGAAGCCCGTGTGATTTCTCTATAGCCATCGATCCGAAGGTTATACCGCCAACGCTATGGATGACGCCGTAGAATACGAACATCTGGAAGTTGTCGAATTTCCCTGGAAGAACCAAAGCGAAGGGTACACAGAAAAAGCCATCAGCAAGACCGATCGGCTCGACATCGTCCAATACCTGTATTACCATCGAAATGAAGCGTTCTACAAAGTCGGTAGAACTCGTTTGAAACCAGCGACATTGCGAGGTTTCTGTTCGCAAATGGCATGGATTAGTCCTTACACCGAGCGTTAGCAAACATTTCTGAAGCCTCCAACCCTGAAATGGTCAAGTATGCGTGCCAGTACTATCCGGAGCTTCACCAGGATTACCTTTTAGGCGAAGTCGGGACGGACAAAGGCATCCTAGGTGTCCCGCCTACTCCACGAAAGGCTGTCTCTTAGAAGCCATGAAGCAGGCTGAACAAAATGACGAGCTTTTCGCTGCCTACTTGTTGGATTCGTACATGCCGAGCCACATTGAGTCGTGCAGTCTCGCTCAGCATTCACCAGAATGTCCGCGCCGATGCCTAATGGAGGTGCAGACGATCTGACCGAGCCATCTGCTTGTTGGATACTGAACTGGATTGAGTAATAGAGCACAATTTCGCTTGTCAATCAATGGTATTTCGACCGCCATTTTCATGTGCTTTGCCAGCCCAGCCCTTCGTTTTCTTAGCTGCAGCAAGTACGTGCCCAGCTTTAGCTTCGTCAACAACACCAACGTTCCTTCAACTTCAACGGTGCCCTCGAGGCCCTCACCTCCAGCAAGCAAATGCTGGTTGTACTGGTGGCCAAGAGAACGCCCTGGGGAATGCCGCCCTCTTCTGCGTTCCAACGTGGAAGTTCAAGGCCTCTGGGGTGTCAAGTAAACCAAGTGAGCTCTCCATCAGTCATTCAGTCTGTCCATCAAACCTTCGAATAAATCAAGTGATCGCGCAACGGCGCAGAAGTGATGGTCTTTTCGTCCCATCCCCTTCATCCCCCGCTAAAAGTCGCATGTTAAACCAGCCCTTTCACATCCAGAACTCCATACAAACACCCATTTTACGGAGTTTAAACAAAAGACCACGGTACTACTTAACTTACAGTACGCTCGCTCAATTTTTCTCCAAGCAGAAAACGGATCAGATGGGACAACTCACAGCCAAGCACCGGTGGCTTCCCGGCTTTTCGCTCTCTGGCCCCAAGCAGCCACGCGTTCGTTCCTTCGCTCATGCTCCAACAGCTCATTCACCAAGCAGTGGCCTCGCACTCAAGAGCCCCAGCACTAGTCCCAGCAACAGCAGCAGTCTCGTACTGATGCTGACAGCGCAAGCGCCACCACCACACGCGCCAGACGGCGCCGCGCTCCACGTGCTGACGAACCCGATGCTCTGGCGCACGGTCACAGACTTTACGAGCGGCTGGCCGTTCGTGGTCGTGCAGTTCAGTAGAGATATGAAGGCGGATCAGGAGAAGAAGAGCGGCACGAGAGACAACAGTATGCTACACGATGAGCGCAAGGGCTGGCTGCCGCATGCGGCGATTGAAGCGCGCAATGTCAAGGTGCTCCAAGTGCTCTTTGAGCTGCACCAGGTGCTGCACTATGCGAAAACGTACGAAGCGCTGGACTTCAGTGCCGTGCAGCGCTCTGCGGTCGCGTGCAAGCGGCTCGATATGCTCCAGTGGCTGTGCGCAAAGAAGCCAAATGGAAGAACTGCGGAGCCGCGCTTGCGAAAGTGGGAGGACCAGCTCATGGAGCATGCCGTGCGACATCGCGAGCCTGACCTCAGGCTCATGGACTGGCTGTATGCGAATGCTCCATCGGAGAGCACTCAGCTCAGCTCGCAACAAGTCGACAGAGCTGCGGCGCTTGGGAACGTGGCTCTTGTACAGTGGCTGCATGAGCACAAGTACGAGTTCACGGCGCACGCGATGGACGACGCAGCGAGCGCGGGTCACTTTGATGTCGTGCGATTCCTGCACGAGCAGCGCAGTGAAGGCTGCACGACGCATGCGATGGACGCCGCTGCAACACACGGACACGAAGGGATCGTCGAATTCCTGCATGCAAATCGCTCGGAAGGCTGTACAGTGAACGCGCTCGATGGCGCTGCGAAGAACGGGCACCTTGCGGTTGTCAAGTTTCTCCACACACATCGCATTGAGGGGTGTACAACGAACGCAGTGGACGACGCGGCACGCCACGGTCACTTGGATATCGTCGAATTCCTTCATATGAACCGGACCGAGGGCTGCACCACCAAGGCAATGGATGGCGCGGCGGACAATGGAGAGCTGCCAGTATTGCAATTTCTACTCGATCACCGCACGGAAGGCTTCTCAACCAAGCCGATCAGCTGGAGTTCGCGAAACCTGAGTCTCTCGATCGTCGAGTTTCTTCACAAACACCGAGCGACTGGGTGGACAACCGCCGCGATGGACCGAGCAGCGAGCGACGGTTGTATTGAGGTTGTGCGGTTCCTG
Organism: Globisporangium abappressorium; assembly: GCA_023334355.1. Taxonomy (NCBI): domain Eukaryota; phylum Oomycota; class Peronosporomycetes; order Pythiales; family Pythiaceae; genus Globisporangium; species Globisporangium abappressorium. The sequence continues at coordinate 13,469 of JAASGV010000315.1, forward strand.
CAAAAGCATCGGGGTGAAGGCTGTACGTCGTACGCTATTGACACCGCGGCAGGAAGAGGGTACCTGGATGTCGTGAAGTTTCTCCATCAGAACTGCGCGAATGCGAAATGCACCACGTATGCGATGGACAGCGCTGCTCGCGAGGGACATCTGGAGGTTGTGCGCTTTTTGCACGAGAACCGAACCGAGGGCTGCACGAAAGCGGCGATGACGCAGGCGATCCTCAAGGGTCACGACGGCGTGGCGCAGTTTTTGAGTGAAAATCGTCACGAGGGCTTCTCAGTAGAGACTGTGCTGCAAGCTGCGATGAGAGGAACTCCTCGTCTGAGGAAACCCCTTGCGATATTCTTCCCGAAATCATCGACTGCCGACAAACTCGAGACTTAAATGAAGGAGAAGTGAATGGGTGGGCAATGAGTTAGACGACGCAAAGTAATTGTGCTGGTATGTAGAATTAGAAAGTAGATCGAACTTGTTGTATGTGTGTGGTTCATTATTCATTATAAACCAGAATTAAGTACATTACTCTGTCAAGAAAACAAATCTTCATCTTGGGTGCTCGTGATTCTTCTTCCTCATATATTTTGTTCGATGCACAGATACTAAACAACCGCACAAGCCTGGATTGGTTCATCGCGGCATCATTTTGTGGAATACGTGCTGAGAATACCACAAAAAAGGACGCGTTGGTCTTTTCTTTCGCGCATTTACCAAGGAGCTCCACAGCAAAAGCGTGTGGAGCACTCTGGTTGTCTTAACTACGGTGTGTTGATAACCTTGAGAACGATTCCGCCGCTTTTTCGGAAAGATCCTCCCCTGCTACATTCCGAGCGCAATCTGTTAGCATTTAAATTGAAAAAGAACAGTGTCCCTCCCCTCAGAAATCTGCACAAGTAGCTAGCTTCTTATCATTCATTCTCAGTAGTGGCACGTATTGTACGACTAATAAAATGCGGATTCCGATGAATATCATTGTCAAATGGTAACTTGGAAACTCTGAAACGAGCCGAGTAGGTTGTATTCCGTTGACGATGCTTTTGAAATAAAGTGAACTCGCTCAAGAGTAGTCGTGCCAGAGCCAGTCGCTCGACTGACTGTCGTTGCCCCAACTTGAAGGGCTGCTAGGGAGACCTTTCCTTTGGCACCTTCGTGGACCTACCGACGAGTGTTGAGCGAGACAGCACGACTCGAGGTCTTCCGAGAGATAGCTATCCAGCATCTCGACAGCTTCAATGCGACCATGCCGCAACGCGAGTTCCTTGGCTTCGAAGAGACAACCTTTCGTAGAGTACGCGCACAGGACACCCAGGCAATTTTGGTCCTCTGCGAGCGCGTTCTCGTTCAGGAGCGTATCCGATATCGCGTCTGGAACCATCTGGCATGCGAACTTGATGAACTCGTGGTGCGAGTGCACAGTTGCCTGGGTCACTTTCGAGTACAAATCCACTTCGTCTCGGTTCTCGTGCAAAAATTTGACGGTGTCGATGTTCCCATGATCCAGTGCAAACTGCAGTGCTCGCGAGGTGCAGCCCTCATTTCTACTCTCGTGCAGATACTGGACAACCTCAAGATGGTCTCCCTCGCCACAAGCATAGTCCATCGCGTCGGTGGTGCATCCTTCACTTCGATTTTCGTCGAGAAACTTGACGACGTCGAGATGTCCATTTCGTGCAGCATTGCCCATAGCCTTGGCGGTGCAGCAGGCAGTGAAGTTCTCATCAAGAAACTTGACCACTTCAAGATGACCTGCTCCTGCGGCGTCATCCATAGCGTTGGTGGTGCAGCCTTCAGATTGATGGGTATGGAGAAATTGCACGACTTCCAAGTGGCCGTTCTTCGCTGCTTTATCCATCGCGTCGGTGGCGCAGCCTTTATTGTGGTGCTCGTGGAGGTACTTGACCACGTGGAGATGACCTTCGGCAGCAGCGCCGTCCATCGCTTTCATTGTACAGCCTTCGCGTCGGTTTTCTAAGAGAAACTTGACAACCTCCAGATATCCTTCTCGCGCGGCGCAGTCAATCGCTTCCGTCGTGCAGCCTTCACTCCGGTTCTCATGGAGGAACTTGACGACATCGAACTGTCCATTCCACACTGCATTGTCGATGGTAAACGAGAAGTCGCACCCTTCAACAGATTTCCCATAAAGAAACTGGACAACCCCCACGTGATTTCTTCGCGCGTCCAGTCCGTTGTTGTCGATTTTTCTCGTTGGAGCTGTCAGGTAGGACTTTGATGAGCATTCCTGCACCAAAGGATAGTCGAGATTCCAAGTCGGAAATCGACCTTGCCTCCAGTTCTCGTGCAAGAATATCACTATCTCCAGGTTGCCATTCAGCACTGCCCTGTTCATTGCTCGTTGAGAACACCCTTCGTTGCGGTGCTGGCGCAGGAACTTGACAACCTTCAGATGTTCATTCGAGGCCGCAGCGTCCATCGCCGCAATCGCGCAGCCCTCTGAGCGGTTCTCGTGGAGAAACTTGACCACATCCAGAAAACCGTTCGCCGCGGCGCCACTCATCGCGTCAGTCATGCACCCTTCAGATCGATGCTCGTGCAGGAATCGGACGACATCGAAGTGGCCGTTCATGGCGGCGCCATCCAGAGCTTGCGTTGTACAAGGGTAGATGCCGAGTTTGTGCAGGAACATGGCGATTTCGAGGTGTCCGCTCATTGCTCCAGTATCCATCGCTGACTTGGGCTGCGTGAAGGTTTTGTTGCGCTGGTGGAGAAATCGAATTACGTCGAGGTTCCCCCACCAGATATGGGATTCAATATCCCACGAGCTGAGACTCAGAGATTCCCGAGGGCAGTGGCCGCACAGCCACGAAAGGAGCTGAACGCTTGGACTTGGGTTTTGAGCGCACTCGCCAACATGCCCGGTTCCCACTTCCACTTGGGGTCCTTCAAGAGTTGTCCATACAACCACTGGAGCATCTCCAGTCGTCCGAAATACGCAGCACACCGCAGCACTTGAGTGAAGTACATCTTGGGAATGCTCTTGTAGTGCGGCAGCTGGTACAGCTTGAGCAGCATCTCGAGTACCGCCCTGTTGCTTTCCGCGATCGCAACGTGCGGCAGCAAGCCGGTCTTCTTCGGGTACGGGACTTCTCGACTTCGACTAGCTTCCCTGTACTTTGGTACAACGTCTCGCTGGAACTCAAGTACGCGCAGCGGCCAGCCAGTCATGAACCTCATGACGTTGCAGAGTAGCGCGCGATCGCCGAGAACCTGGACGGCTGGGTCTAGTTTCATCGTGTTCCTCATCATAGCGGACTTGGTTACACCTTACAGGTGGCTCAAAGACGGAATCCTGAAGTGACTTACCCGGTGGCGAAAAGAGAAGTGAGCTACATAATTGGAAGCCCTCGCCGATCAAACAAGGCTGAAGTCGGTCATGTGGCTGAAGAAACTGGGTATAGATCTTTTGATCGTTTTTGTGGAAGCCGCACGCACACCACGCATCACGCACACACGTCAACTGATTTGGAGACGTACGTGTAGTTTGAGCGAGAAGGTGTTGATCACGTGTATCAAATGAGTTTGGATGGCCTAATAGTTTCTCATATTCTCTGGGTACCAATTGACAGAGAGAACAGCATCGCATCAGCTGTCCCGCTCTCCATAATCAGCAGCAGCGAAATCGTATGGTCTCAAACTGATTTATACGTTTTCTTGGATCGCGTTGAAGGTGCCAACTTGCTTGACCACGTTGGCATGATGACGAACCCATTAATCACCTTCTTGCAAAGGTAACCACAAAGCGAATGGTCCGAGTTTCGATTCTCTAAGTGTGATTATTGGGACTGTCGTCAGTCCTATCTCGTCTCATTTCATCGGAGGCTTGCGGGTCTGCTCGTTGCCGTACGCGATCGATCTCTGGCGCCGCATCGCCGCAGCCTCCACCTTCGCGACGCCGTCTCGCCGGACCTTGAACGACGAGAGTCCTCTACTGCCGCCCGAGCCGCGGTACTGGAACGCGCTGATCTTCTCCTGCATAAGCACGTGGGCTCCTTCGCTCGCCAGGATGCTTCGGCTTCGTGGGGTCAGCGGACAACTACTACTGCCAGCCAGGGCTTCCGAGCCTAAAAACGACAGCATCGCTCTTCTAGGTGAACGTGACTGATCCGGCGATGAAGGGCTGTTCCTGACGACCCCAGATGAACGAGATACTTGGCTTGGACTCCACAATTGCTGCTGCTGGGGTTGGCTCGGTGGGGTTGACAAAGTAGCGCTGCAGTGTCGCCGATGGTGGTTGTTGTTGCATGATTGAGATCGATCTCCAGTGATGAACGTTCGCCGGACATCTAGGGCGACGCGCGTGATGTTGGCACTCGTGATGACGACAGGCGCCTGTGCCAAAGGCTCGATCCCGTTTTCAAGCACGTGCTGCTGAAAGATTTGACGCACTGCAGTTGTGATCGCTTGCGATACTTCATCCTGACCGTATCGTAGAAGAAGCATTCGAATCGTGTCGACCGCTATCAGAGTTCGAGTCTGACGCATCTTGGAGACTGAAGAGAGCGCGTTGCTCGCAGACATTAGAAGAGTCTCGGGGGTTTCTTTTCTTTCTCCTGTTCCATGTGGTAAGTCCTCGGAGATCGCCCCATGTGATGTTGATGGTTGTGGTGGGAATGTGAGCGCTGCTCGCACTTTATCGAGCCGTCGAGGCGTGAGATCGCTAATTGACAGCGTTAGGAGCTCGAAATCACGGGTTAGTTGAGACAGCATCTGCAGAAACGCCTCGTCTTCTTCTTCGTCGTCGTCCTGGTCCGAGTCTTCAGGTCGCCCTTCTAGCATCTCTTCATCAGCATCATCACCACTTTGAACACCATCCTTCTTGCGATAGGCGCCAAATCGCATGCTGCCATCAAAACCATCCTTTGATCTACAAGCTGAAGAGCTTTGGAGGATTTCTGTATCGCTGTCTTCATCGTCATTAGGGTCCAAGTCGTTCTTGTCATCGCCATCACGATGCTGCTGCTCCTCCGCGCAGTCTTCTTCAAACGATTCTTCGCACAGTGTAGGCAGCGTACTTGCTCGTCGAAAGCGCTCGCTTGTTGGGCTCTTTGGTGATGTGGACGTTGGCACGAGAGCCGACGGAGATGTAGAGGCAGCAGCAGGAGTTGGTTGGCTGACTGCCGCTTTCTTTGTTGTCCCTAGGAGTGCTGTGAACATACTCTTCTTCTCCACTCGTCCGGTGTCTTGTCGCTCCCGCCTATGTTCACCATCTCCCTCACCGTTATCTTCGTCGGTGCTTGGAGTGGACGACGGCACTAGCGGCGACACGACGTGTTCGACCCGCGACAGCAACTTCAGCTCCGCGAGCTGCTCGCTTGTTGACTCCATCGCTGCTGGTCCCGTCGCGTTCAGAGATTCATTTGTGTTTGCGTCGTCAATCTGCTCGGCTTTTCGGCTTCCCTCAATGCTCCTCTGCAGCACACTCTTCATCTCAAAATACTTGATTTCACGTCTTCAGAGCACCAGCCAGCCAGCGCGTCGCTCGTTACATCCATCCACTGCCGTCACCTGGCTGTTGTTTGGCTGGTGTTACATGCACGTTACGTACCTGGTTTCTCAACTTAGAAATCACGATTTTCTCTCATGCGCCGCGAAGCTTGCGAATGAAATCTGGCACACTTTCTAATCGCTTCTTGACAGCCGATGGCAGGAATGCCGACGCATTGTTGCCCGTGAGCAGCTGAAACTCATCCGCACTTGCTCCTTTCCACGGCTGGAAGTGCAAGCGAGATCCGTCCGAGTCCAGCGTCAATTCAGAGCCGTCCAGAAACACGATCCTCAGATCTCCACAGCGATCGAGGTATCCGCGACCGACGCCAGCGATCTCAGTCGAGCTCCTCCCACCCCCAAGCTGATGGCCATCGTTCTCGAAATCCTCCAGGTCTACAGTCAATGATCGGTGCAAGACTGTATCAAGACTCTCTTGCCAGAAAGAGCTCAGCACAGACTCTGGGAGCGTATCGTAGTGAACCATCGGGAGCTTGCTCGTCTCGAGCTGGAGCGCCAGCTTCCGAAGTTGCATGGAGCGCAGCGCCAGACACTGGCAGAAGCGGACCAGCACGCGCATCTTGTGGTCGGTTCTTGTGTTTGCGTAGCGGCCATCTAGCTTACTGCTCTTCCCCTGGTGGTGATGGTCCTGGAGTGATCCAAACTCGTGTCTCAGGGCAGACCCATCCGCAGATTTCCCAGCGAGAACGCCACTGGACAGAGAGTACTCGACTTCAAAGCCGTTCGAGATCTGGAGTAGGAACTTGGGGAGAAGGCCCACTTCGCTGGACTCCACGCACGTCCATTTCACGGACGCTTTCGTATTCGAGTCGGCACCCAACGCAGGGACATCTTGGAGCTCCAGGTGCAGAATCAGCGACACATACGATTCAAAGACAGGTTTCAAACAGGGAACCTGTACTGCAACGCCTTCAGCTTGGGCATCTGGGTCAGTTTGGTCTGCGACCTCTGCTTCCACTTTAGCAGCACTCAATTTCTCTGAACCATTTGCAACCTGGTCAACTTCGGCCAGGTTGGCATAGCTCTTCTCTTCTTCATCAGAGTCGTGCACGTCCAGTCCTGATACGGACGAGACCAAAACGTCGTACTCATCGTTGCCTATGTCCGATACGTCGCTGCTGTTGCTGCTGCTGGATGACAGGTGCTTTGGAGTGAACCGAGACCGCGGGAACTTGCTGTTGTTGCGTGACGCCGAGTGGTCTGGTTTCCGGCTCGTCTTGGATTTTGTCTGCAGTTTGCGAGGTTGTGGTGCAGATCGCTGGCTCTGACTTGTAGTTGCTACTCGCTCTCGAACGAACTTGGTATTCCTCGAGGGTTCTGTGGATGCTTGAGAGGAATCTAGACGATGCTGGGTTTGCGCGTGTGTTGTTGCTGACGAGCGCTTCTGGAATTCTCTGAGCCATGGATGAAGAAGAACTTGCTCAACTGATGGTCGCCGCGATGGATCCTGTGGCATTTTCATACAAAGCACTTGGTGTCAGTCACCACACGCATTGTCTATGACGAAATTAGTCAGTAGTAGCTCACCGATGTCAGAAGCCGCTTGATCAGATCTCCAGCCGATGCTGAGAACCCCTCGGCAAAGACAAGCTCCTGGTTGTTGGCGTTCGCAACGTTCGCGAGCGTCTCACTGTTCAGATGTACCACAGACTTCAATCAGTTAAAGCAGTGATCATGCATCCTAGCAACGCGTACTAGGTATTTTTATTTACCTGACTTTGCGGCCTTCGAACGGCGCTCTCCCGAGCAGAAAGCAGTAGAGAATGCAGCCGAGTGACCACATGTCCACGGCTTCGCTGTAGGCGGCGTCGTTCGCGAGGATCTCCGGCGCGATGAAGTTTGGCGTCCCACAGATCGTCATGTTATCACCACTAATAAACACACACACACGAATACAAGTCCATTGTACCAATGAGCGAGACAGCCTGCCAGATAATTTCACACTGCAGATAGATAACAAGAGTACCTCGTGCGCGTCGCGAGCCCAAAGTCAGAGATCCGCACGTGGTAGTCCTCGGTCAGCAGCAGGTTCGCGAGCTTTAGGTCGCGATGTAGAATTCCGTGCGCGTGAAGATACGCGACGCCCGAGACAATCTACCGAATCCCCAAAACGAGCAATAGTAGCGAGCATACATTAGACTTGCAGTCCAGCTTCAAGGTCCTCGTTACAACTGTGACTATAACAACTATTCGCGATGCCACTCACCTCGTAGAAGAACTTCTTCGCCGTCTGCTCGTCGAGCTTTCTCTCAGGAAGCGCCTTCACCATCGCCGCGACCGACCGCCGCTCGCAGAACTCGAGCACCATGTAGTAGTTGCGCGCGTCCTCAAACACTTCCTGTATGCGTTCATTCGTTCGTTCACATCGCCACATGTTGCGTTAAACTAATATATTCACATAGGCATGCGTTAAGATTCATGGAGCACACGCTTAGCATGCTACGGCACGTACATGCACGCGGAGGATGTTCGGGTGCTGCAGCTGCGCGTGGAGCACCATCTCCTGCTGGATCTTGTTCTCCAGTTGCGCGTGGCGCACCAACAGCTTGTCGATCACTTTGATCGCCACGCGCGGACTCTCATTGCCGCTGCTCCCTTGACTGCGTCGCTCAGCCAGGTACACGTGCGCTGTTGAGCCTTCGCCCAGGAACTCCAGCAGCGTGTACTCCTACGCAGCAGCAGCAACAGCAATAGCAGTCAGTGGTTGTACAGTAGCAGCACACTCACATGGCTATACTCATTCTCGTACGTACGCTGATGCTCCTTGTTGAGGCAGACGCAGCGTCATTGTCGCGACCGCCATCGTCATCATTCCCATTCATCCTGCTAAGTATCGAAATGTGATTGACACATGAAAATGTCAGAACGTTCCCGTCAAAAAATGGTTTTTGGGTTATTGGTGAGGTCCCGAGCCACCAGGTCTACCTCAAGCACAAATTCCCCACGGAGAGCCCAGTGGGACCCGCGGTGCGAGTGCTAGGCGATCGCTCACTCTTCTGCAGCACTACAAGCTTCATAATCTGCTGGCAGTCGCTCGTGCTCGCGTCCCAGCGAGATGCCGTCCCAACGTTTTTGTAGTTGGAAGCCCCAACTGAACTCTACTGGCTTCGAAGGAAGACCGGCTCGCTGTTCCACGCTGCCATCGCGGGAGACAACATGGAAGTGCTCAAGGTCTTGCTCCAGCTGTGCCAGCTGCCGTACTACAGAAGCATGCAAAAGATGCACGTCGGTCGTGTCATGCGTTGCGCTGTATACTTTGGCCGCCTGGAGATGCTCAAGTGGTTGCTGCAAGAGCTTTCAAGAGACCCCGAGTGGACGTGGGAGCTCGGCGTGCTGGTGTGCGCGCTCCAGAATCCGCTTGCTGAGGTGGAGCTGCTCAAGTGGCTATGCGAAAACAGCCCTCCCGAGTCCCAGCTACTTCACGAAAGATACACTAGGATCCACTTCGAGCGTGGGAATCTCGACGTCATCCGCTATCTTCATCAACACAACTTCTTACTCCCAGCATCGGTGATGGATACAGCAGCAACGAACGGACACCTCGAGGTCATGAAGTTCCTACACGAACTCGGCACTTGCGCGCGCACTACAGCAGCCATGGACGAGGCAGCGAAGAATGACTACCTCGACGTTGTGCGATTCTTGCATGATAACCGATCGGAGGGCTGCACCACCAGGGCGATGGATGAAGCTGCTCGAGGCGGGTTCCTGGAGATGGTGCGATTCCTGCACGAGAATCGCTCCGAAGGCTGTACGCACTCTGCAATGAACAAGGTAGTGAAGAATGGTCATCTGGAGATCGTTCGCTTCCTGCGTCAGCACTGCACGGAGGGGTACTCGATCTCAGCGCTGAGCCATGCTGTGAAGAATGGCGACCTTGGCATGTTGCGGTTCTTGTACAAACGCGGCAGCTTGGACCACTTCGAGTCTTTGGAGGAATACTCCAACACGCGAGGCGATTCTTTCAGCAAACATTCTTCGCAAGGAGCTCGGGTAGATCGCGTTGGAGTTGTCCAATTTCTCCACGAGGACAGTGTGAGGCTTTGGAACTGTTGCGTCACGATCGACAGCGCTGCTCAAGATGGCTACCTTGAAGTGGTCAAGTTCCTTCACGAGAACTGCCGCGCGGGACGCACCGATGGCGATCGCAGCAAGCCAGACTGCTCTACGTCTGCGATGAACAACACTGCGCAACGCGGTCACACTGAAGTGGTCCGATTTCTGCATGAACATCGGACCGAGGGGTGCACGACGAAAGCGATGGATCGGGTGGCTGCGGCCGAGCACCTTGACATTGTCCGGTTCCTCCACGAGGGATGAATGGAGGGGTGCACAACCAAAGCGATGGATAGTGCTGCCGCTACAAACCACTTGGAGGTTGTCAAGTTCCCCCATGAGCACCGGATCGAGGGGTGCACCACCTACGCCATGGACACCGCGGCGCGAAATGGACATCTTGACGTTGTCAAGTTTCTTCACGCGAATCGGAGTGAGGGCTGCAACACATACGCCATGGATGAGGCTGCGCAATACGGACACCTTGCTGTTCTCAAGTTTCTCCACAAGAACCGAGCGGAAGGGTGTATGGAGGATGCAATGGACCTCGCCTGTGGTGAGGGCGACCATCTCGATGTGGTCCAATTTCTACACGAGCATCGATTGGAAGGGTGCACTGAGGAAGCGCTGAAGCTCACTGTGAGCCACGACAATCTCGCGATCATCAACTTTCTTCACAGGAACCGACCAGAGGTATCTGTGCGTGAGTTTCTGGCGACCACGTATATCTGGGACGACGACCTCCTCAAGTTCGTGCACCTCACTCTCCCAGACGCGATTCCGGATACGTTCTTGTCCGATTGCTTTGAAGAAGGCGAGACGCTCCCTGGTCCAAACACATTTGGCGTCATCTGCGCATATTCCACGAAAGGCTGTGTTTGAAGCGAGAGCACTGGTGGCGAAGTACAAGTACGCGCAGGTGGTTCAGCTGTTTGACGTGTACATCTCGCAAGACATCACGTCGTGCAGTCTCGCCCAGCATTCGCCAGAGGGCCCACGGTGATGCCAGAAACCCAAGTTGGGTTAAGGTTGCATATGAAGTACTTTTTCCAAAGGACAGCCACCAACTAACAGGTGGAACACCACCGAAACCTCACTGCTTTGAGGGGGAGCAGTGAGGATTCAGTGCACCACTGCACCTAAGTCGACACCCGTGTCGACTTAGTATCTATCACGTAACCAGCACAATTGTAACATTTAGCATATTTTTCATTAAAGACGCAATTGAAATTGCGCCAGAAAGCAAAGCAAAGCAAACGAACATCACGAGCGCCTCTCGCTCGCTCTCATGGCGTCGTCTTCCTCCTCTGCTGCGGCCGTCGCGGTGCTCGCAGACGCGGCGCTGCTGCGCTGCATCACACGCTTCATGAGCGGCTACCCGCAGCTGGTCACACACTTCTATCGCGATGTCTCCAAGGCTTCGCCCAGCAACAACAACAGCAACACGAACACAGAAGGATCATCCACTACAGGTGTCTTCAAGTTCCCGCGCATGAACGGGCTGCTGGTGCAGCTCGCGATTATGGAGAACCACCAGCGCGTGCTCGAGATGCTCTACCGCCTCGCGCTCGAGGAGCAGGAGCAGAATGCGCAGAAGAATGCAAAGAGTACGGACACTACGAGTGCGAAGAGCAGAGCGAGAGCGCGCATGACGAAGCGAATGGCTCATGTCAACAGACGCGCGACGTCATCTGCGCTCTGCTTCCACGGCGCAATGCGCGGCGCCGCGTACTACGGACGTCTTGATATGCTGAAATGGATGTACACCCAGCTGATCAATCACGAGGCGCGCCATGCGGTCAGTAATGTCGACGACGAGGACGACAGTGGTGGCACTACCTTCCGAGCAAAGCGCTACTCCAACATGTGGCTCGACTGGGACACTGACCTCCTGAACCACGCGCTCCAGTCGTGCAACGTCGAGGTGCTCGACTGGGTGTTTGCGCACTGCAGCTCCTCCACGCTACGACCCGAGAGCGTCGCGCTCCACCTCAAGACGCTGGAGATCGACAAGAGCGCGACGCTCGGCGACCTCGCTGTCGTCCAGTGGCTGGAGATGCACGAGTACACCTTCACGCCGTTTGCGATGGTCGCAGCGGCCGAGCGAGGCCATCTCCACATCGTCAAGTATTTGTATGAGAAACAAAAGCAGCAGCAAGTTGCGATGGCTGGCGATGACACAGGACACCACAGCAGTCTCTCGAAAGCACTGAGCCATGCCGTTCGCAAGGGTCACGTTCGTGTCGTTGAGTACCTGCTAGCTGTGCATAGAGACAGCTCAGTACTGAGCCAAGACCAGCAAGAAAAATCTCACCAGCCAACTGTCGTCGTGACTCCTCTTCTCGAGTGTTTGTCTGCAGAGCTGGCGAAAGCAGCTGGCGAGGGATTCCTGGACGTCGTGCAACTCGTCCACGAGAACCTTGGAACTCTCGTGGCAACCAGCTTCACACACGCTGCGATGGACAAAGCGGCGGCGAATGGACACTTTGAGATGGTCCAGTTTCTCCATTTTCAGTGTGCAACAGGCTGCTCAAGCGCTGCGATGGACGGCGCTGCAAGGTTTGGACACCTGGAGATCGTGCAGTTCCTACATGAACATCGGAGCGAAGGTTGCACAGCTGCAGCGATGGATGAGGCGGCGAGGTTCGGTCACTTGGAGATCGTGGAGTTTCTGCATCGGCACCGTAGCGAGGGCTGCACAACTGCCGCGATGGACAATGCCGCAGCAAATTGTCACATCAATGTTATGAGGTTCTTGCACGACCACCGCCACGAAGGTTGTACAACTCAGGCGATGGACGTCGCTGCTGCAAAAGGGTACCTTCACATCGTCAAGTTCCTGCACGAGAGCCGCTTTGAAGGCTGCACGACTGACGCGATGGACGACGCGGCTGCCCACGGCTTCTTCAAAGTGGTCGAGTACCTGCATGAGCATCGTGGAGAAGGCTGTACAGTCGCAGCGATGGACCGAGCCGCGACCGGCGGGTTCGTTGAGATCGTCAAGTTTCTACATGCGAATCGACACGAAGGGTGTACCACGAGAGCGATCGACTGTGCGGCTTGTCGGGGCGATCTCGAGATGGTCACGTTTCTGTATGCGAACCGAGACGAAGGGTACACGCAGCATGCGCTCACAGAAGAAGTGTATGAGCGTGATGCTGGAGACCGACAGGGCGTGATGGAGTTTCTCGAGCGCAACCAGGAGAAGAGGAAGGTCGCGCCGCGGCTCTACTACCGCACGTACTATTGACCAAGATCGGCAAGCTGTACTTTGAAGTGCCCGTCAAGGAAAGAAGTGGGTGGTAACTGAGCAGACTACCCTGCAAAGCCAAGATCTGCATACAATGTTGTGGTGAAATGGACTTGCTGGTGCGTGAAAAAGCCCTCGCTGACTACCTAGTGTTGATTCAGCCACACGTACTTGATCAGCTCGTGGTTCGTCGTGTATCTCGCGATCTCAGCCAACAATACTTTGGATCGGTTGTTGTGGAGGAAACTCGCGACCGCCAAGTTATCGTGCTGAACTGCAGCTTCCAACGCTTCGGAAGTGCACCCTTCGCCTCGGTTCTCGTGTAAAAACTGGATTATGTCGAGATGGTCGTCAATCGAGGCGTTGTCCATGCCTTGAGTGGTGCACCCTTCACTGCGATTCTCGTGGAGAAACTTGATCACACCAAGATGACTGAGCCATGCGGCGTTGTCCATGGCTTCGATGGTACAGCCCTCCGTGCGGTGCTCATGCAGAAACTTGCCCATGTCGAGATGACCTCTCGTGGCTGCTGCGTCCATCGCTCTCACTGTACACCCCTCTGCCCGGTGTTCATGGATGAACCTGACGACCTCGAGCTGTTCCTCCTGCGCTGCGAGGTCCATTGCGTTGACTGTACAGCTTGAAGTGCCGTTCTCGTGTAGAAATTTGATGAGCTCGAGGTGTCCCTTGCGAGCAGCTTGGTCGATCGTAGTCGAAAAATCGCACCCTTCGACTGGGTTCTCGTGAAGGAATCGAGCAACGCCGACATGATCAATCCGAGTTTTCTGCTCTTCGGTCCATGGCCTATTGATGTCGGATTCAAAGTCGCCCCAGTATGGGGTGCTCTGCTTCCAAGACTTGCGGTGGCCAAACTGCCGTGTTTGAACAAATACTGCAGCATCTCGAGGTCGCCATTGTTTACAGCACTCTCCACAGCTTGACGTGACCACCCCTCCGTTCGGTGCTCATGCAGAAACTGAACAACCTCGAGGTGTCCATTCAGCGCTGCGAAGTCCATCGCCTCGTAAGTGCAGCCTTCCAAGCAGTTCTCGTGAAGGGATCGGACCACCTCCAGGAAACCTCTACGCGAAGCGCTCGTCATCGCACTGCTCGTGCAGCCTTCGTGCCTGTTTTCATGCAGAAATCGAACGACGTCGAGGTGACCATTGCTAGCCGCATCGTTCATCGCTGACGTTGTGCAGGAGTGGGTGCCGAGCTCATGCAAGAACGCCACAACGTCGAGGTGCCCGTGCGCTGCTGTTGTGTCGATCGCTGGTACACACAGGGTGTAGTTACGCTGGTGGAGAAAGCGGATCACGTCGAGGTTGCCTCGCTCGAAATGGATTCTGGTTGTTCTACCATTGAGTATCAGAGATTCTGGAGGACAATGGTCGCACAGCCACTCCAGCAGCTCAACGTCTGCCTGCGGGTTCTTGATAGCGTTCTCCATCAAATCGAGCTCCCACGTCCATTCGGGATCCCTTGAGAGCTCCTGGTGCAACCAATTGAGCATCGCTAGGCGACCGAAGTACGCAGCGCAGTGCATGGCTCGACCAAAGTACATTTTAGGCATGGCGATGTAAAGTGCGCGTCAAAAGTTTAGAAAATTTACGTTTTTCAGCTTTTCTCAAAAACTACTGCGCCAAACAACACGAAATGCGGCTCAAATGAATGAGCAAGAAACGAGAAGAATAATGACACCACGGCAGGGCTACACATCACAGTATTGACGACAGTACAGGAGGGTACTCATTATCAGAGGGAAAAGGGGAGTTTCGCTGTCGGCGAAACTTTGGTTTTAAATGCGTAATTCTACGAAATTATATGTGCATA
>JAASGV010000316.1:0-28096 GCA_023334355.1 Globisporangium abappressorium
AATCTATTTTACCAGTATGAGCACAATATTTCCCATAATTACTATTTTAAAATTAATCTGACCGAGCCATCAAAACTTCAATTTCGCCTCTGATAATGAATAAAGTACTTTTTGGTGTGTACGGTTGCAGATTTGACGTTCGGAGATTTTGGCAGTTGTTTGCCTCTTTCAACACGTTTGTTTGAGCCATCATTTGGCGCTGAGAACGCAGTAGTTTTTGAAAAAATAAAAAAAATCGACAGTTTCTATACTTTTGGTGGGCACTTTATGTCTCGATACAAAGTCAAGCAAATTTGGCTGCAAAAGTTAGCGTTACTTTGCAACTCGAAAAGTTGCAATTTATTTGAAACAAATGGTTACAGGTGCCCGTTGAGCTGCAACAGTTGCAAATGCTTTTGAAACTGCAGCAAATACAAGCAGCTTAATGTGAAACATTATTCCTGCGAACAGAATTGTGATGCTGGCCAGTGCTTCTTTGAGTGCTTGGGCTCCTCAAGATTTGCAGAGGGGTGCTGCAGCTGATAAGCTGCTTGGGGTCTCGACGGTGGAGCTGTCACAAGCGATTTCAGTAGAAACAATCAAGGCGAAGACAAGACGCCCGCTTCAGTTTTCCATCGTATACACGCTTGTGAGGGACAGCAGTGGAAACATGAGGCAATCACCCTTGCTCTGGCTGATAACACACACAAAGCCAAAGCCTACTTCCCGCACGCATGTTCCGCTCATTGTTGCCGCCCGCCTTTGCAGGGAGAGTCGACACAATGGAGGACTGGACCACACAGGAGGTGGCTCTGGTGGTGGGTAAGTGGATGGATGGTGATGATCCTCGCCGATTGTGTGTGAACAACTCACCGCATTGCGCTCCTCGAAGAGCATTCAATCGCTTGCTTTCTCTCCTTCTCACCCGACAAACATGCGCGGTCTGGTGGTCTTTTTGTCTTTTCCAGGCTCAAAATCCACCCCATGGTTGAAGTTGGGTTCTGTTTCTCTCCCTCTTATTGGCTGAAATTCGCGAAACCATAACCCATGACATCGACGCGTCACCGAATGAACCACAGCAACGTGAAACATCTGACGAGCCAGCCCCAAATGCGCCGCGTCACCAATGCCATTGCGTCGCACGCAGCTCCACATTTAACAGCCGAGCGAAGCGCCTCTTCCGTTCCATCCGCTCGCCTGTTGCGCCACGAGCCTCATTCCGCAATTCGCCTCGCTCTGCTTGGATCTCTCACTCCAGTGACCAGTCCGTTCCGCTCCCTTCCATCAACCCACATCCCACACATTCACAATGGCGCAATCCGTGCTCAACGCCGACCAGATGAACGCGCTGCGCGACCAAGAGCTCGAGGAGTGGAAGGCGCAGGAGCACGCCGCGGACCTCATGGTGCCGCTCATCGGGCTGCTCTACCGCCAGCGCAACGTGATCTCGGTCATGTTCGGCAAGGGCCTCGTGCACAAGAACAGCATCGACCTCGTGCGATGCCACAACTTTGTGTGCAAGTACGTCGGCAAGCGCATGCGGCCGAGCGACTCGGAGGTCGTGCTCTCAGCGCTCACGCAGTACGCGCCGAATGCGCGCGACATGCGCATCGATGTCGGCCGCACGTTTCTCATGGTCGAGGACCAGGTACGCGACGCGCAGAGCGCAAGCTCGGAGGACAAGCGCGACGCCAAGATCCGCGCGATCGGCGAGTTCTTGAACGACAAGATGGCGCATATCACTCCGCCGGAGTCCGTCACGGGCAGCGCGATTGTTGCGATGCAGAAGCCGAGCGACGTGATCCTTTACGGTTTTGGTCGCATCGGCCGCCTGCTCGCGCGCTTGCTCATCGAGAAGAGCGGACCGGGCGTGAAGCTCATGCTTCGCGCGATCGTCGTGCGCAGCGGTACGAAGGAAGACCTGGCGAAGCGCGCGAGTCTGCTGCGTCGCGACTCAGTGCACGGCCCGTTCCATGGCACGATCCAGTTCAACGAAGAGGCGAACGCGATCATCGCGAACGGCAATCTCATCCAGATCATCTACTCGAACGGTCCGGACAAGTGCGACTACACCAAGTACGGCATCAACGACGCTGTGGTCATCGATAACACGGGCATCTGGCGCGACAAGGACGCTCTGGGCCTGCACCTCAAGTCCCCCGGCGTCTCGAAAGTTATCTTGACCGCGCCGGCAAAGGGCGACGTGCCCACGATCGTCGCGGGCGTGAACAACCACCACATCACGGCGAAGGACAACATCTACTCGGCGGCGTCCTGCACGACGAACGCGATTGCTCCCTCGCTGCTCGCGCTGGACCAGAAGTACGGCATCGTCGGCGGCCACATCGAGACCGTGCATTCGTTCACGAACGACCAGAACCTGATCGACAACTATCACATGAAGGAGCGTCGCGGCCGCAGCGCCGTGCTCAACATGGTCATCACGGAGACTGGCGCCGCCGCCGCCGTGGTCAAGTGCCTCCCGTCGCTCAAGGACAAGCTGACGGCGAATGCGATCCGCGTGCCGACGCCTAACGTGTCGCTCGCGATTCTGAACGTGCACCTGGACCCGGAGCGCGCCAAGGGCATCACGGCCAAGGAGATCAACTCGTACATGTCCAAGATCTCGCTCAACTCGCCGCTGCAGAACCAGATCGACTTTGTCGATTCGGCCGAGGTCGCGTCCTCGGACTTTGTCGGCAGTCGCGCGAGTGGCACGGTCGACGGCAAGGCGACGATCGTCAAGGACAACAAGGTGATCCTGTACGTCTGGTACGACAACGAGTTTGGCTACAGTTGCCAGGTGGTGCGCCTCGTGCAGACGCTGCAAGGCATCAACCACCCGCGCTTCCCGGACGAGACCCAGGTGGAAGAGATCGACCGCGCGCTCAACCTCACCTGGAATTTGTAGAGACACACATCACCAGTGATGTCTCTCTACCTCCGCATTTGCGTTACGATGGAAATGGTTGATTTGCTACTAGCTGCAACTCTTTCACGCACTCGATCTGTTATAAATGAAGAACAACAGACATGGCTCCAGTATCGTTTGTATCGGTGGTGGCATCCATTCGACTCACAGCATACTCGATTGCGAAGAACCTGCAAACAAGCACGAAAGTTTAGCCATCAGAGAAAGCCACAGCTCCATTTCCATCGACATCACCCATGTAACATGTTTATAAATACCACTAGACCCTTTCCACTCGAGCTGTCGTTGTTGTGCTTTTGCGTGTCGGTTTTGTCTTCAGTGCGCGTTGTTTGGGACGGCAATAAGCACCAACTTTATTGCCAACAGGGCTGAACGAAGCGAGCGAAATGGCCACATGGAGCCATGCGCCGCCACCATCGTTGACCGATGATGAGCCATACGAGAGGAAGCAGCAAGGCATCCGAACTAGCGCACCCATCGCATCGCTGCCAGCAAATGAACGAGAGTTGACTCGAAGTCACACGTCAGGACCATTAAAAGCATCAGTCGAAGTGATGGCGAGGCGCTTTGCCAGCAAAATCGAAGGTGGGGCTTGATGATTCTCGCTGTCTTCACATGGTTTCACCTAGTGATTCATCTTCCAAGAGCTTACCGTTCATTTTTCTTTCTGCGCAACCAGATCTGAGATTAAAGCGCAGCGCGAGTGTCGTGCGCGACTACGCGTCGATCACGCAGCTGCGGCACGCGAGCATCACGCGCAAGATGAAAAGCGACGACTCGCTCAGCTCCATCTCCGCGACTAGCTCCCCGCAAGAGCTCTCCGTGTCTTCAAAAGAACTATGGAGCCACAACAGCAACAACATTAACGTCAAGAGCACCAACAGCAGCACAATAATGAACACGACCAGCAACAGCAACACTTACTACAAAAGCAGTAACCAGTCGCAACTTCATGAAGAGCACGACTCTCGGAGTTCACGCCAGCGCTCTCGAGAAGCAGCATTATCACCGCGAGCGACCACCACGAACACACCAAACACGTATGGAGACTCGCAGACTGAACTGAGCGAGATCAAGCAGTCCGTGCAACGGCTGCGAGCCCAGCGAGCCCACGTCGAGCAACTTCGTCACCACAACGAGCACTTGGAGCATCTCGCGATGAAGCAAGCCAAGGAAAACGAAGAATTGTGGCGCGAAATTGGCCCACTAAGAGGCGTCGAACAGGAAAATGTCGGACTACTGCAGAGCTTCAAGCTGCTGGAAGAGCGCCTTCGGAGCCTCGAAGACATTTGCCACGAGAAGCGCCAGCAGCTCAAAGCGACCCGCGACGATCTTGTACATGTCGAGACGCAGCGCGATCACTTAAAGGCAGTGATCCAAGACCTGGAGCATGATCATGCGCAACAAGTTGAAGCATTCCGAGCCAAGCAGACCTCTCTCGTGGACCGAATACGAAAGCTGGAGCGCGACCAAGACGCGTTTGTCGCCAAGCAGCAGTGCCTGGAAGAGCACTGGCGCGAACAGGTGCACCACGCACGACAGGAAGTTCTCGCAGAACAGCAGGATTGCAGAGTAGAGCTGGAGCAATCGCGCAAGGAGAACAAGAAGCTGGTTTCCGAGGTGTCGGAACTGGAGTCGCAGGTGCAGAAGCTGCTCGCCACGACCGTGCGGCAGACATCCATGATTGAAGACTGCGACCGCGCGCTCTCGGAGGCAAAAGCCCAGCAAAAAGCTTCGAAAGCGAGCTATCACGACCAAATGGAGCTTAACGGGCGACTGAAGGAGCAGCTCCAACACTTCGAGTCCCAGGTGACGGCACTGCAGATCGGAGCCGAGAGCGACACAAAAACCTACGAGAAGCGCATTTTCGAGCTTGAGAGTAAGCTGACCAAGCGCAAGGAACGGATAGAGATCATGCAAGTTGCGCTGCACGAAAAAGCCAAGCAGCTCCAGGCGTCGCAGCGAGAAATAACCTTGCGGGATCGTAATTCCGAGCATCTCCAAGAGGTAAAGTGCATGGCATTTTTGTAGCAGACCTTGGTCGATTCATTAACAACTGGGATTGATTGCGCAGGTGAATGACAACTTGAAGCGACGAGAGAAGACACTGCTGAGCGAGATCTCGGAGCTACAAATCGCACTGGGGGTGAGTCCAATTTCCAAGCTGAGCTGTTTTGCAATGGTGTGAAGCACTGCTTACCAAACAGTGGACTGGCGTTGACTCTCGTCTAGGACGCGACCGACGAGAAGAAACTCCTCTCTGAGAAGATGCTGACACTGCAAGGTATTGTAGCAGAGTTGCAGACTATTGTTGAGTGGGCGGTGGTGACTCAAAACGATATGTGTCAACTGTTGTTGTTCTTGTCGAATCAGAGCAACTGGAGGTGGAGCGGCGAGACCGGTCGAGATGGGCCACTGCGCGTCTGAAGCTGCTCGCCGAGTTCTGCGACGAGGAGAACAAGCTGAGCTCGGCGCTGCATTTCGGAGCACCCGCGCGGCTGGAAACAGATGGTGACGAAGCGCTGGAGCAAGAGTTGGACGGTGATGGTGACGACGACGATGATGATGACGAGTACGATCGGCGACACGGGTCTGTCGTCTTTGGGTAGACAGAGTAGCACCGCCGATTCTCCAATCGTTTCAATTTTGGGATGGACACGCACAAAATAATCATGCAGACCACTTACACGTTTGCTTGCTGGACGACTGGACGCTCCTTTGCTGGTTGGTTTGGTTGATCACGCACTCACTTGGATTTATATTATTTGGGGCGGGCGGGCCTCACTCTATCAATTACATAATACCTACCCATCACAATTTCTTCATTCCCACTGAAAGTGAGAAGAGAGAAACACGGGCACACAATTACATCAGCACATTATTCGTTCCTCCATCAGCAAGCAGCAGATCATGCGAGAGGGGCAGGGGAATGGAGGGTTTTCTTTACCTCGTCCACGTTCGACAGCGGCGCGTACGGCTGCTTCGCGGTGTGAAGGCGAGTGCGCACCATGTTCTTCAGCTCGATCACCTTCGTGTCTTCCTCGTACTTGGACACCTTGTACTCATTGACCTCCGGGGATTGGTAGCGTTTCAGCAACAGCGACGAGATCACGACGGACACGGACGAGAACGCCATCGCGAGACCTGCGCACGCTGGCGGCATCGTCGAGTGGAGGATCGGGAAGAAGATTCCAGCTGCCAGCGGGATTCCAACGAAGTTGTACGCAATCGAGAAGAAAAAGTTGAGGCGGATGCGCGCAAACACCACGCGCGCGAGGTCCAGCGCCACAACGACGTCCGTCAGGTTGCTCTTTACCAAGATCATGTCGGCTTCCGCTTTCGCGATCTGCGTACCCGCGCCAATCGCCATGCCGACATCTGCCTGCGCCAACGCTGGCGCATCGTTAATGCCATCGCCGACCATGCAAACCACGCGCTGCTTCTTTGTGATCGGGGAGATGCGGGACTGCAGAGCCTTGATCTGCGCAGCCTTCTCACCAGGGAGCGCGATTGCCTTCACATGGTCGATACCCATCTTGCGCGCGATCGAACTGGCGGTACGAATGTTGTCACCAGTGATCAGCCACACATCGAGACCCATGGACTTGAGGTACGACACCACAGCCTGCGACTCTGGGCGAGGCGTGTCAGCGAGCGCGATGACTCCGACCAGTTTCTCATCAATGCAAACACACACGACAGTCTTGCCCTCCATCTCCAGCTCGTGCATCTGCTCGCGGATCTTTTCGCCGATTTCGATACGCTTCTCCTCACAGTACTCCGGGTTGCCGACCATCACAGTCACATCCGCGCCAGAGCCTTGCTCCTTCCAGCGCGGCACAACACCCTGGATACCACGTCCTGGAACGACGTGAATCTGTGTCGGCTCTTTCAGCTGCAGCTTCTCTTGCTCCGTCGCAGTCAACACAATCGCTTTGCCCAGCACGTGCTCGCTCACGCATTCCAGCGATCCACCGTAGTAGAGCATTTCGCGAGGCGTGACGCTTCGGTCAGAGATCACAACATCCGTGACCGACGGGTGGCCGACAGTCAGCGTACCCGTCTTATCAAAAACGATCGTGTCTACGTGCTTCGCGATCTCGAGTGCGCGTCCACCCTTGATCAGGATACCCTTCTTCGCGCCGACGCCGCAGCCAACCATCACAGCAGTTGGCGTCGCGAGACCAAGCGCGCATGGACAGGCAATGACCACCACCGAGATCGCAAACAAGATCGAGATGAAGAGATCGTTCGAGTGGCCGTCTTCAGGGTTCAGCCCCAGCTCGAGCTTCCACTGGTGCGGAATCGAGTCGGTCGCGAGCAAAATGTACCACGACAGGAACGTCACCATCGACACACACAGGACGAATGGCGCAAACACAGACGCGATGCGGTCAGCGAAGGCTTGGATCGGCGCTTTGTGCAGCTGTGCGTCTTCAATGAGCGAGCAGATCTGAGACAGTGCGCTGCTCTCACCGCCAAAGCAGCTCGATTCAATCACAAGCGTGCCTTGCTGGTTGATCGTAGAGCCAAACACGTAGTCACCGACTCCTTTGGCGACTGGCATGCTCTCGCCCGTAAGCATTGACTCGTCGCACGAACTTGCGCCGCTCTTGACAATGCCGTCAGTTGGAACATTCGATCCTGGTGGAATGCGCAGCAAGTCGCCACGCTGCACCAATTCAATCGGAATCTCCTTGTCCCCTTCACCCTCGATGATCAGGATAGCGGTCTTCGGCTGAAGCTTCGCGAGTTCCGACAGTGCATCAGCAGTCTTCCCCTTCGCCATCGACTCCATGTACTTGCCGAGTGTGACAAACGTCAGCAGCATGGTCGATGACTCAAAGAAGTGGTGACCGTGGTAGTCCTTGCTCAGCCCCGAGCCGACGAACGAGACGAAACTGTACAGGTACGACGCCGTGGTGCCAACGATGATCAAGAAGTCCATGCCCATCATGCCGTGCTGCAGTCCTTTGAACGCAGCCACGTAGTACCGTTTCCCGATCCAGAACTGCACGGGCGTTGCGAGCAAGAACATGAGCAGCAGCTTCAAACTGATACCATTGAAGATCTTCGTCATCAAGAAATGGTGCACTGCTGGAATGTACCCGAGCACCATGTGGATCAGCATCGCAGGAAGCGAGAAGAGCAGCGCAGACAGCAGCAACTTTCGCCATTTCAGCACTTCCGACTTGCTCATTGTTTCTTGGTCAGTGTTGCCCGAGTCAATGTCCGCAGTGTAGCCGAGCGACACGAGGCACTCAATGACGTTGCGAGGTCCCGTCGCAGACATCTGCTGGATGTGGACGTGCGCCTTGTTGAGTGGGAGGTTCACTGCAACTCGCATGACACCTGGGAGCTTGCTCACAGCGCGCTCGATCTTGTTCACGCACGCAGCGCAGCTCATGCCCATGACAGAAAACTTGAGTTCGATCGTGTCGCCTTCGCCGGATTCGACAGTGTGAGAGTACGTCGCCTTGTAACCGGCGTCTTCGATGCATTTCGCGAGCTCCACCTTCTCGTCTTGGATTAGGTCACGATCGAAGACGATCTCTGCTTTCTGGCTGATCAACCCCACGCGACAGTCGAGCACACCTTGCTTCTTGTTCAGGAGGTCTTCAATCGCCTTCACGCAGGCAGCGCAGCTCATGCCTTCAACGCGGAAATACACGCGCGGGTTCGGTGTATCAGTGAGATCCACGATCACCTCTTCTTGTTGTGATGCCGCCGCTTTCTTGGCTTGTGTGATGATCTTCATCGCCTTCACAGCGTCGTACTCGCTCGCAGTGAAACCGACGCACTCGACCATGTCGATGAGTTCTTCCAGGCTTGTGCTTCCTTCGTGAGTGAGCGTGACCGTCGCGAGGCGCTTGTCGAAGCGCACGACCGCGCTCAGCACTCCGTCGACGCTTCGCAGCGCGTTCTCGACCGTCGATCCGCAGTTCTTCTGGCACATCATGCCTTCAACCAGCAACAGCAGCTCGAGTGGGTCTCGGTGTGCCGCAGCCGAAGTGCTTTTATCAACCTTGAGCGCCGCGCCGAAGCCCACGCACTCGACCGCGTCGATCAGATCTTCGGCGCTCATCTGCGCACAGCGCGCCACGACGACACGCGCGCTGTGCGTCTCGAAGCTCACGACCGCCGACTCGACGCCCTCGACGTTGCGCAGCGTGTTCTGGACCGTCATGCCGCAGTTCTTCATGCACATCATGCCCTCGATCGCGAGCTCGTAGACCACACGGTCGTCGCCACTGTGTGTGGAGCGCTGCTGCTCCAGGTCGACGGAGAGCAGCTCGTGGCTCTCCGTCGGTGTCGCCGTCAACGCGTTCGCCGTCATGCTTTGAGCCTTCACGTGACGCTTCTTGACTTGCGCGGCAGATTGCGGAATGCGGGCAAGCATTGAACGGAAACAGGAAAGGAAAGGGAAACGGCGACGCAAGCTCTTGTCCTAGCCGGCGAAATGTCGGCTAGAACAAGAACGCTCGCCGTCAGACGCAAACGAATAATCATTTTCTGAGTTTTTGAAATAACTTGGCGTTTGTATTGAATTTTCAACTTCATTTTTTCAGTGGAACGTTTGAAAGCCGTACAAATAAGAGGTCATTTTCACACTTTGCGTTTGTTTACGTCTGTTGTCGTCAGGTTGTGGCGTTGAGGTTTGTCGGGAAGGAGAAGAGCGAGGGAGGCGGGTGAAACCACATGGATTGTGGGAAAAGAGTGGGAGCGAGTGCTCTCCGCATACTGAGACCAAGTCAAGCGGGCCAAATCGGCGCGAACTGGACACATGAACAGCTGCTGGCTCGGAAGCGAGCGAGCGATGATGCCCACTGCAAGAAAGCAAGTGGCTGTATGTTTGTATGGAAACGCACCAAAAGCCATCTGGATGTCTCTGTGTGTCTATTATCGAATGAGGTCATCGCCAATGAGATCAGCCCAGCGCATTTGCATTCGCGTTACGACCAGCAACCAGAATGGTAATCGTCACCAACTCGCCTCCTAACTGCCATCGCCACTGAACACCAGTACTTTGTTCGAGATGGCTCACTTGGTTCAGCACACGTTCTGTGGCTCCATGCGCGCTGATTGGTCCGAGCCACACACCCCGCACCCGGCAATCCACTGAAACGAAGGCTTTCATTCGTCGACCACAGACCACCCACAGCCAGCAATCCGCTCAATTGCTCTTCTGAGTGTCTGAGAACCGTCTCAGAATCTGCCCACCACCAACAGAATCAGCAGCAGCACATCATGGTGATGCAATGAATGGGATCAGTCGGCGGTCTTGTTCGTTCGAAAGCCGGAGTCAACAGAACAAAGGCAAGCACTCCATGGAAGAATCAACAGGAGAAGAATGCGCTTCGCGGAAGAATTAACAACATGGAGGTGAGGCTCATGTCTTCATTACGGTAGCAAGAACTGTAGTTTTCCGCTATTGTTGATACGGAATGGGCACTCATTACAACTCAGCGCTGAATTATCGCCAGTCGAGATAGGTCGTACATTTCAGCACATTGGCGTTTCATTCGCAATGCGTGTGTGATATTCTGCACACAGATACTCATATTTGCAGCAACAACTGAGTAGAAAGCGAAGCAGGATCTGCCGTGCCGTCTACGGAGAAAACATGCTGGAGGAATTGTCGGTGGAAACTTGCGACCAGATGTCGTCGGACGCGAGCAAAGACGACTCGACGCTCATCTTGCGCTGCTTCATAGGCGTCTGCTGCTGCTGCTGCTGTTGTTGTTTCTGTTTCTGTTGCGGTTGCGCCATGAGCTTGTGCTTCTGTTTGCGTCGCTTCTTCTTCGCGCTCTTGCTCTCGGAAGGCGGTGGCACGTCTTCTGCTGCTGGTGATGCTTGTGAATTGGACTTCTCGATGATGGGGGTCGCGTCTGATTCCACCACTCGCACATTACCCTGCTTGTTTTTGTTCTTCTTGTTCAGTCGCAGGGACTGAATCGCATCTAGAACGCCAGCGCGCTGCGCCTGCATGAGTGCGGTTGTCGCCGGGTTCTTCTTCGTAGGCGGGGTCTTTTGAGGTTGTTGTTGTTGTTTTTCTGCCTGCTGGCTCTTGTTCTTTTTGTTCTTCTTACTTTGCGCCGAAGCACCTTCTTGCTTTGGAGCAGGCGCGGTGAGGGCCACAGCAGTCTCCGTCACTGAGAGCGATCGCTTCCGCGAGACGACTGCTGATACCACCGCTACTGGCTTCTTCGCAATCGCTACGACGACTCGGTTCGTGTCGTCGCTGCCGGCTTCACTGCACTCGGACACGTGCTGCTGCATCGCCTCCGCAGTCACGAGCTTCTTCCCGTCGCAGCTTGCGCAGATCTCGAGCGTGCGCACGCTCACGGTGCATTCTTTACGGTGCCCCTTGAGCGCGGCAGGCGTGTCAAAGCAGGTAAAACACAGGTTGCACTTTGGCGCGGGCGGCACATGGACGTCGAGCACGTTCATGACCGACTCAACCTGGAACGTCGGGTTCGTGACCTGAATGCGTTTCATGAGCTCGTCGTAGAGGTGGATGAGCACGAGCGCGTCCGCAGCAGCGTAGTGGAGCTGACCTGGCGTGAGCGGACGGCGGTTCCAGTTGGACGTCTGCTGGGTCTTCGTGAGTTTGCGGTGCAGATACAAGAACACGAGCTTCTGGAGACTGAGCAGGTGGTGGCCGCCACCGGCGAGCGAGATCGACAGGTCGTTCACCTCCACGACGCTCTTCGCAACGCGGAAGCACGACGCCTTCGGATACGCGAGCGCGAGCTCTTTGAGGTCCTGGTAGAAGCCCTGGCCGAGCTTGATGATGCTCTTGGACAGAAACACCTCACAGAGCGTGCTGTTGTACATCTTGGGCGGCATCGTGAGCAGGTCGAGCACGAACACCTCCTCTTTGTTGTCAGCATCGCGCGTCGCAATCTGCAGCAGGCTGCATGGGTTCAGCTTGGCCGTCTTGTAGAACACAGGCTTGGTTTCCTATTGCAAGGACAGCAAGATAACAACAAAATCAACCCATCAATGTTAGTCCACAGTGATGATCATCATGCAAGCCGCATACAAGCAGTCGTGCAGTATGATAGCGCGACAATAGATAGGCAGAACGCACCGTGTCAAAGCCCATGATGGTGGCCTTGCGCAGACGGCTCTCGCAGTACGCCCACTTGTCCTTGGACGCGACAAAGTGGATGGTCTCGTTGGGCTTCTTGATCGCGTACACCGGGCTCTGGTTGATCATGTGCATGAGCGGCTTCATGGCGGCCATGGTCTGCTGCTGAATGGTGGTGTGATGTGTATGGGGAGCGTGTGAGCGTGTCTCTCACTTCTTCTTCCTCCTCTTGCTGCGGCGCACCGTCGTCGCCTTCCGCATCCGCTGGTGGGTGGGCAGCGAGTGAGAGAGAGAGCAAGCGAGCGTCTGTTGGTTTTTCGCACCAGCATGCAATGACCAATGGAACAGCGCAGTATTGTATTCAACCTTATTAGAGCGCTCTATAATGAGCTTGGTGGTGTGGCCCACATAACCAACTCGACGTCTCTCAAAGATCGCAAGTGATTTGTTTGTTTGTTCACTTCCACTTTTTATCTTGAGTTCATTATCGTCCACAAGTCCAAACAAGACAAACACGTTTGGACACGTTTACAAAATATTTTAACGTATTATCCACCAGCGAGCGAAGTGGAAAAGCGGAGAATCGAATTGGTATACGCGGCATCCGCAGCAAAGCGGTGCGCAGTCCGATCATAACGCGCACTGGTGCCGTCGGATCCCACCGAACTCAAGTCATCGGCCGAGCGCACCGCTGAGCTGAAGAACAGGGCATATGCCTAGCTCGATGCAATGCCATTAACACCACCGATCCAGGGGCAACAGTAGCGTGTCTCCAACAGCACGGATCTATCCTTCGGCGCCAGCATGTCAGTATCAGCATCACAGTAGACGTAGCCATCCACAGCAGGATGCCTACGTCTGCATTAGCGCCTCCCCATCGGTCACAGCAAGCAGGTGTCATCCATCATCAGTCGCAGCAGCAGCCCGACGTCTAAGAGGCAATGTGTCGTCGGTAGGAGTAACTGAGCATTTTTGGCTTGCTCCGCCCGATTTCAATGTCCGTGACGCATCGGTTGAGCAGTGTGAAACGGAAGAAACTAGCCCGCGTAGTCATATTGTCACCAGTGAACCACTTGTAGAGGTGGCAGCAACTATGAGCTGCAGTGCGCAGTTAGTCGCATTGAACAGCAACATATAGTCCGTCTGCAGTAAGCGCAACCCAGCACTAGCAAGCAGCTAGTCAGTGTCAGCGTCAGTGTCCACGTAATTTTGCCTTGTCCAAGCGCTCGCAACTTCACAGCGCGCAAAGGTCACCCCAACTGTGCCCCGTCAGCCGTGACGTTATCGTGAGCTCAAGCGTGGGGATCCGCGGGAACAGATTCAAGCACTGTGAGAGCAGCATTGCCATCTTGGTGAAGGTTGTGTTTTCACCAAGACGGCAATGTTGTTCTAATGATCTCGCGCGTCCAAAAGCAAGCAAGTCGAATCGCTCCGAGGCAGCTCAAGTCGCCCGATCAATTCGGCTTGGATGCCTTCTTCAACATGGTGCATATCTTTGCGCAAAATGGCTTCATGGGTTTTTCTTCAAACTTTCGTGACAAACCTCCATTATTTCAATTTTGGTCAGCACCACCTGGCAAATACTCTCGGGAGGAATTATTGTTATATTGAAATTTGTATGTCAAAATCCTTTTATGGATTTTGTGTGCGTGTCTTTTCGCCATCCTTTCGAAAAATTAATTTTCCAATTGAAGCTGGTCGTGATGCATCTCGCGTGGAGCTGCGCGCTTCGCCAGGCAAGCGCTAGAAGGATCCATATCAGCAGCAGCAGAGGCGAACCGCGCTGCCGGCCTCATGGCGTCGCTCGCACTCGATGCTGTCGCTCATTCCTCAATTCGGCACCACCAACACAAGCAACAACAACATCAACTGACGACGTCATGGCAGTTGACCAAGACACCGCTGACAAAGTACGTCGCATGCAAACGCGGGTCTCTTGGCATCTCTATCTGTAGTCCATCTGGCGATATGGAAGCTAATGCTCTTGCTGTATCACTCGCTCGCTGTATTATAATGTAACCAGAAACAGACGATTCTGCACATCAATGCGAGCATCACGCCGGACTCGGTGACGGCGCGCGTGGCGACCGCGATGATGGACCACTTGACGCACCACTACCACCGCCACCACAACACGCCGACCAACGACGACGGTAAGCCCGAGAACCTCGAGGACGTGCTCGCGATCGAGGAGCTCGACGTCTGGAGCGATAAGCTGCCCAAGTTCGGCAAGGACACGATGCAGCGCGTCTGGCGCGCGCGCAACGACAGCCAGGACGAGGCCGACATCGCGGCGTTCAAGCCCATCCAGGACCTCGCGGCGCAGCTCATGCGCGCAGATTTCCTGGTCGTGACGGTCCCCGTGTGGAATTTCAGCATCCCGTACGTGCTCAAGCAGTACATCGACTGCATCGTGCAACCGGGGCTGACGTTCCGCAACGCCGACGCCGAGGGGCCGTCGCGACCGTTCTTCACTGGCAAACCGATCATCATCATCTCGTCCTCGGGTGGGAAACTGCCGCCGCCGGGTGAAGACTTTGTGTACCCGTTCATCAGCAAGATCTTTGCCATGTGCGGCTTTGATGAAGCGCACCAAGTCGCGATCGTCGGGCTCGCGAACCACGACAAGAAGGAGTGCTACAACAACGCCGTGCGCGAGGCGAACGAGATCGCGAACCAGGTCGTGCGCAACCACAAGCTCCGACTAGAAACAAATGCCGAATAAGAAAGACCAACATGTGCTCATAAGGCTGCGAGAGAAAGCAGCCGCTGTCACCTTTGAATGATGATATATCGATGTAACTTTGTGAGTCGCTTTGCATTTACCGGTATTGCTACTCTTCTTTGGCTTTGCTGTTGGTGTCGCTGTTGTTGTTGGCAACCAGCTGCACGATCTGTTCGTTCGAGAAGAGCGGCGAGAACGTGTGGTGCTGCATGAGCGTCGCGAGAATGCCGATGTTGACGGCAAAGAACGCGAGTCCCGCGAGCCAGAGCGGGAAGAAGGTGTTCTCGCCCTTCATCTCCAGGTGGAACGCCCAGAACAGCCAGTGGAGCTGCACGTTGACACGCAAAACACAAAGAGCGCGAATAGTGAGAATTTTGGCAGCATGCTTGGCTCAAATTGATCCAACGACAACAATTGTATAGGAAGTACCTCGCTGCCAAACCACGCCGCGATCGTGAGCGCGCCTTTCCAGCGCAAGCGCACGCTCGTCATCGGGAAGATCAGCGGCAGGAACGCCGTGTACCACAGGAAGTACTTCACAGAATCATCAAAATAGAGCAATAATGATTAGTCGGTAATCAATCGAGTGTCGACTGAACTCGCTAAGAGCGATTGTATGGAACAGTACTTACTTGCGCCGTGCAGACCTTGTTGAAGATGACGAACACCATCGTGAGCGCGAAGAGCCCAAACGAAATGTCCTCTCCGTACGTGAGCGAAATGGTCACGAGCGACACGAGCTGCGGCAGAAACGCAAGGAGCCCGACACCAAAGCCCGAGGGCGTGCCGTATCTGTGATCCGACGGCATAGTGAGATCAAAGTGAACGCATGATAACGAGGTCCAAACAACAATAAAGCCCTCACCTCAGATATAGATCGTAAAAGTAGACGGAGAAGTTGTGGCGATTGTCGGTCCGCGTCAAGTGGTAGAGGTACGCCTCATAGAGGAACTGGAAGCCGTAGCTGTTGCACCAGATTTCACATACACAGTTAATTCGCTTTCAGACATAGTTTGATAAAAGCGAGGGTTCACATACGAACGGCAGTCATATTACGTACAGTTTGTAGAATGCCGCTGTGAGCGCAAGGAAGAAGCCGCCGCTGATGAGACCGAAGAGCACGCGGTCGCGATTGAAAAGCGCGCCGAGTTTCACCCAAAAGCAGAACGACGACTGGCACGAGGACGACCATTTTGCGTTCGCCTTGTTGTACTCTTCATTGAGGAACTATAGAAGTACACACGTGGTTTCTAATACGTTAAGACCAGAAAGAAAGTTAGAACTAGGTGCTCCAGGCTTACAATGTATTCTTACCACAAGGAATGCGAGCGCGTAGACAATCGGATAGATCTTGAAATGCACCGCCGCTCCGTATCTGGAACCACACCAATGAGAGTAACCCATGCAGTTAGATACTCGTCCTTAGTAGACTACGGTCGAGAGGGGAGTCACGTACGTGGCCGCCGCGAGAACGAGCTGCTTGCGCATGAGGAAGAGCAGCGTGAGCAGTACCAGCAGCACGACGATCGAGTCCGCGTTGCCGCGCGTCGAGATGTTGATCGAGAACGGGTGGAAGAGCCAGACGCTATCGTTATTTGAGGCACACAAAACGCACTTCATGAGCAAGTCGAATGCAGCATTGAACTTGGTGCGCCATATAACGCAACGCACCTCGAGTACAAAGCAGCACCTGGATTGGAGAAAACGCATGCATGACACACCCACAACAAATACAATGCAGTTATATCAGAGCTTGCAAAGCGCCATAACGGCAGATCAATTGCGGATACAAGGGTTGTATAGACTGAGTATGGCTTACTTTTTTCAGGCAGCCCTCGTAGCCGCAGGATCTGGAAGAGCACCTGGCCGACGAACAGGTCGCAGCCGACAAACAGCAGTTTCCCGAACGCCTCGTGCACAAACACGTTCGGCAGCAGCATGAACGCCCTGCCCATTACCACAGCACAAGAGCAATCGGCATCAGCAACACAGTACAAGTCACATGGAGACAGCAATCGTACTCAGCCATGGGTACGTACAGCACGGGCGTGTAGCGGTACGTCGTGCGGTCAAAGGGCGAGTTGCCCGCCGCCACCTCGCGCGCCGCGTCGCTGTAGACGTCGTAGTCCACGTCCGTGTATTTGACGCTCATGAATCGATCCTGGAGCTCTCCGTAGACGAGCAGCGCCAGTCGCAGCAGCAGCGCGCCGCCCAGCAAGTGCGTCTGCAGCGAGGTCATCACGTCTAATATGAATCGGCTTTTGGAGTGACGGTGGTTA
Organism: Globisporangium abappressorium; assembly: GCA_023334355.1. NCBI lineage: Eukaryota > Oomycota > Peronosporomycetes > Pythiales > Pythiaceae > Globisporangium > Globisporangium abappressorium. The sequence goes on from JAASGV010000316.1 coordinate 17,010, forward strand.
TGATAACGAAGTGGCATCAACTCGAATCGTACTTTATCGAAATAACCTATCAAACAGACTGTGGTACAGCACTGGTGCATTCTGAACAGTATGTTTACCGCAGACCACAAAAGTCATGAAGCTTTAAGCTGTGCGTTCAGAGCGTCAAGGGTCAGAATTCACGTTATTGCTCGATGCTCTTGAGCGTGATGTGCGCGAGTCCGTACACGACAGTGTTGTAGCGCAGCCGGTGCTTGAGGCGCTGCTTGCCTCGAGCGCCTCCACCTCCACCAATGTCTGCAGTCGCTGCTGTCGCTGGTGTAGCTGCTGTGCCGCTTCCGGCTTCACTGATCGACTTGGAGCTCATCTTCTTCAGCTTCGTGCTGCTGTTCGTGTTGTTGCTGTCACCTTCTGTTGGCGGAAGCACAGTGGCGCTGCTGGCGTTGCTACCAGCAGCTGAATTGCCACCAGTTGCAGGCGGGAGATTCAAAGCACTGGATGCAGCGGAACTCGCAGTGCTTGGTGGTGCAGTGGCCACCGCGCCGCTGGGAGAAACCAGTTCGCCGTACTTCTTCAGCGCCTTGCCGATCGAGAAGCCCTTCGCTAGCCCAGCGAAGAGCCCACTCGCGAGTCGGCGGTTCCCGTTGAACGTTGTCGCGTATTGGTTCACCACCAGCACGCTGACGCCCGCGAGCGACCAGAGCATGGCGTTCGCGTACACGTCGTCTTCAAACGCGAGCTGCCAGGACGCCTTCTCGCTGTCCACTTTGCTCTGTCGCCTCGCACTCGCTTGGTTCTCAGCGCGGTCCAACAGACACACGACATGGCAATTGAGCGCTGTGCTCATCCCCATGAGGTCGCTTATTGATAACGACGACCCGAGAATGCGATTCGCTCCGAGGTAGAAAAGCCCTCCGCCGCGGCGATTCAGCAGCGCGTGCTGCCAGTCTGTGGTGGTCGGCGGCTGTCCGTGCTCCACGGCGTCTTTCCAGTTCGTGAACGTCGCGCCAGGACGCTTGACGTATTGGTGCAGCACAGCCTCCATCGTCTGCGTGTCTAGCCCAATGTCGTCGTGATACGGGTCAACGATGAAGCGCATGTCGTCGCGCTTGAACGGCTGCGCTTTCTGGGTCTGCAACCGCAGAAAGAGAAAGTGGATCGAGAAATCGCGCGCGATCGACTCGGCCTTCTCAAGCGCTGGCAGCGCTTCGATGGGCAAACACTCGAGCTCGCGATCGAGAAGCAGCGTGAGAGCTGCGCCGGGCACCTCGCTGTGAAGCACGCTCTGCAGCACCAAGTGGCTGAACAGCGGCGCGAAGAAGTCAATTGTGTCGACAATGATCGCGCTAAACTCCTTCTCGGGCGCGTCGTTCTCAGAAGACAAGCTCTGGGTTACAAGCGAATCAGTGGACGCGAACTCAAAATCTGGCTCTTTAGAATGGAGCTCTTCGTACTCTGCGAGTAACTTGGAACTCGCACTTCGCCATCTTAGAACGCGCTCTCGGATCTGCTGGAGCAGCGCCATCGTGGGCTCTGTGCACTCCATTCGCGCCATCGCGTACTGCTTTTCGTTATTCGCAACGATCGCACAGTAGAGGAAGCACTTGTCTGGCGAGAACTGGAGAGACAAAATGCGGACATGCGGTGGCAAGGATGCGAGGATCATCTCCACTGGAACACTGACGCTCATTCGCTTGAACGCGGCAGATTACTGCTCCAAGTACAGCAGTGAGAGCTGGTACGGGACGCTGTGCTTTGGCGCCTTCAGGTGCGTTTCTTGCAATCTCTCCATGCGACGCAAGTGTAGCCGCTGGACATCCTTCGAAGCCACGCAGCGCTGGAATGTCTCTCTCATGTGGACACTTGCCTCAATACTCTGGAAGAGCAGAAGACTGCGAACGCACTCGAGTGATCGTTGGCAGCCAAACACTTGAATCAACTCAAGCGAACACACTCGAAGAAGGTCGAGTTGTCGCTTTTCAAACGCGAGTTTCTGGAAATTCTGCATCTGGCGGACGAAATCACTTAGGAAAGCGTCCACATGGTCGTTTTCCTGAGCTTCAACAATCGCTGATGCATTGTCACCGGAATGGTCCTCTGTGACAACTTGTCCTCCTGAAGTTACAGGATTATTGTTGCTGCTGCTATTCCCACAGCAAATCCATGTAGCGTGTGGACTGTTCGCAGACGTGAAGCGTGTCCATATTTTGTGGACGATTCGTTTGGATCTGCTTCTGTCTTCATTGTGGAACAGAGCCAGCCGCTGGCATTGCAGCACTTGCACTGCTGTCATCGCACTGAACTCTTCAAGTCCGCCCATACTGTTGAAAATCGCATTCGCAGCTGTCGACAGCACCATCGTGAGCCCCAGATCGCCTCCAGCGACGGTTTTCAGCTCCTTCGAGGTCTGGCAGAGCCACTTCTCAACAATGTTTCGCTTCGAGTCTGCTTCGTACGCATACCACGTCATCTCGCGCTCAGTGATAACCTCGGCAGCCATCTCAGCATTGAGCTCCATTTTCGCGAGCAAAGACTTTGCCAACGCGATCTCGATCTCCAAAGGTGTCGTCGTCATCGCGACAGTTTGAGCTACTTGCTCTGCGCTTTCTGCAGTTTGAAGACCCCAGTCGTAGAATTGGTTGATTCGCAATCGCATCGCTGTCATCTCGGAGATTGCGCTTTGCAGGTTACTTTTCATCAAGTGTGCAATGTCGTGTCGACTGGCGTGATTGCTTGTAGTAGCAAATTGATTTAGTAGCTCCTGAGAGTACAAGGCAAGGCTTCGACTCATCTGGGCTTTTGCATCCACGTGTGAAGATCTGCACGCACTCGTTGAAAACCTGGTGGCTTTGGGCTCTGTCAGTTGAGCCATTTGTCTCCGATTCGTCATCTCTCGAGTCTTTCAGAGTCGAAAATGCTCGCTTGAACTTCAACTGAGCGATCCAGAGCAAAATGTCAAGCTCACCCGCTCTCGTCAAAGCTCCTTCGGGCGAATTTGTGGTCAACCAGCTTGCGAGGAGCTTTTCGGCGTCCTGTAGCTTCTGGACTTTCCTCTCTGGATCTGCGCTGAGATCGCAGTATCGAATCGTCCATTGCACGAATTTCTCAAGGTCCAGAGTCGGATTCTGCAGCGCAACATCGATTTCAGTCAATGCAGCACTGAAATTGCCTTCGATCTGGAGCACTAGCGCAGTCAGCATGCTGATATCACTCTGGAAAGACTGGTCCTTACACGTCGCCAATGTGTGTTTGAGCATCTCCAGCCCAGTTTTCCCCTGCCGAACGTACCCGAACTTGAGCAAAAGCTCGATGTTGCTCGCCATTTTCTCTTTCAGGTTCACTAACGAGGACTCCAGCACGGGACGACAGATGCCTTTATTAATGTACCCACTCGAGTTTGAAGAAGATGCCCCACCTGCCTGTGTGAGGAGCTCTTCGATCATGCTTTTCCCATGCGCCTGGAAAATCTCGAGCGTGCTTTGCATCGGGAGAGTGCACGCTGCCAAGTTGTGCCGCTCAAGGATACTGAACAGCGTCAGCTCTAGCCAGAGCTCCATGACTCTGGTCCGCTTGGGCGAAAAGCCATAGTAGGTTACTTGGAAGAGGCAGATCGTCGGTAGAACCAGCTCATCCGCTATATCTTCATGGAGCATCTTGAGCAGCTTTTCAAGGTAGTAGCCCGTGATGACCGGCTCTGTGAAGTGGAGTACTCCACTACTTGTGCTTTGAGAAATCAACTGCAGCTTCTCGACCCACTCCATGTAGAACCGAGCGTCGATGCTCTTGGCGAACTGGAGGTAGAACGTGATCCACTCCTGACTCGACTGAGGAAATTTGTGTTTGAGCTTTTGTGTGGTCTTCCATTCATCAAAGTCCAGATCAGGTTGTCCACCAGCAACACCAGCAACCTTAGAGAAAGCTTCTTGGAGCTCCATCTCATTCACGATCAAGATGATCCCACGCCACGTGCGATTCACACAATAAAGCGCTTTTTCAACATAGTTCCAGCGCTCAGAGCACGAACACGCAGTCATCGCACGCATGACGAACACTCGAATGACCTTCTCGCTCAGCCAGAGCACAGAGTACACTGGCGCATCCGGGTCCTCTCGCCTAGATCCAACCACTGGCGTTGAACTCGCAGCTCTTGATCCGATTCCAGTACGAGAGCTTCGTTCGTCTTTCGCGTCAATAGCTGCCAGAAAGATCTTGGCGGCGCTGTCCAGGTATAGTTCCGTGTCTTGAGACGAGATGTGGCTTGTGTAGAACCACTCGGCCATGTCCATGAGCAGCAACGCTTGCTCTTCTGACCTCCCATCAAGCTCTGAATACGCACTCGCAAGCGCCTTCAGCTGCGCGGGTGGGTCCTTCATCGAGGAGAACGCGATTTTCTTCAAGATCTTGGCTTTTAGTAGCGGATCCTGCTGCTCAGAGTTGCGACTCCCACTAGCTGCGGTACCAGCCTCGGGTTTTGCAGTTGCTGCTGCTGTCCCGCCCTGTTTGCCTCCCAGTTTCGCGGACGAAATCGCGGCGGCAGTGCGGATTTCATTCAGCGTTTCAGTCGAAAGTGAAGAGCCTGAGCCACCAGCCAGGGCGTCTTCGCACACGCCACAGGACTCGGCCCACTCGCTCGCCTTCTCACAGAGAGCCAACGTCAGTAAAACCAGATCTCCATAGCAATTGTTGCTAACTGCGTCCTTTACCGCTGTTTTGCTGAGAAAGCCCAGCACTTTCCTCAACATCCCAATCACGTGCTTCACATCGGAAGGTTCGTACTTCTGGGCGTCGGGGGTGTTGTTCAAGTTGTTCAGCACCATGAGCGCCGCATTCCAGACCACTTCGCTCGCTTTGCCTACCAGCGAACCGTTTCTCGCGCAATTGCCGTATTCGGCAGCACTCACGAGATGGGTAAGCGAGGTCAAAACAAGCTTCTTGGGGGTCTTGTCGCCATTCCCGAGCGTGAGAATGGCCTTTCCGCACAGGATCTCGCTCACGGCGAGCCATCTCCAGGCACTGGTCGTGAGAGGCATCTCATGTTCGCCCTTCTTACTATTATTCAATGAAGATGGTGATGGGAGAATAGCCAGAGCCTGGTCTGTGCACTCGACGGCGAATCGAAACTGTTGTAAACGGAGCGCTCCGTACCCGATGCGAGCCCACAGCTCCGCGTAGATCTCTCTCTGATGCTGCACTTCCTTCAACGTGAGATAGCCCTGTGAACTGACATCACCCACCATCTCGCCAGCGATGCTCTGCCACAGCGTCACAGCTTTCTGGTAGAACCCCTGGCATTTGTCGATACTCTGCGCCTGCTGGAACGAGATCTCGAGCGCTTCCAGGTACGCCGCAACTTTGAGAAACGCGCTCGCGGTCTCGCCAGGTGTGATTTCGTTGGCGTTCTGAGCCAACTGCGCACGGGTCTTCATCTCCGCAAAGCGCATCAAGTGGACAGCGTTCACACCACCACCAGTGCCACCAATAGATGAATTTGGTTTTCGTTTGAGAAATGTATCCGCGATCGTCAGCACTTTGTCCCAGCGAACCATTTTTTCGTAGGCAGTCGCGAGTCCGAGCGCGGTGCTCGCGAGGAGCTCCGTGTCGGCACTAGGAAAGGCTTCAAGCGCAGTATACGCAGCTTCAAACGCGGCAATGCACTCGGGAAGAATCCACTGCACACTGAACGAATTGGTTGCTGTTGTAGAAGCTGCTGTTATATTCGCTGAGAGCATCCGGAAGAGGTGGAAATGGTAGTTCCAGAGGTACACGCAGGTGTTCTCGAGCACAAACTGCCAGCCGATTCTCCCTGCGACTGTCAGCGACGTCACGAGGTGCTCGATGAGCTCTTTTTTCATGCCCAGGACTTGGTCTTCGAGGGTTTTCAAGTGGTTTTGGATCGCCTCCGAGTCTTGCTGCTCATTGCCGCCCGAGGGAGTCTCCATTTTCACAGAAGGCTGCTGCATACCGAGTATAAACGTCTCTTGTGGCAGCATTGTGAGCGCAGCAAGCTTAATATCGCCTTGCTTCATTTCCTTCCAGTGCGGTGAGTTCATACTGTTACTGCTTCGAGTTCGGCTGAGTCGTGTTGGAGGTCCAGCTCCACCTCCTCTCGATACTGAAACTTTCTCATTCTGAGTAGTAGTCTTTCTTGTAGCCTCGAGCTGCGCCGAGCGGGTTTTGATCCGAGACGCGACGATCTCCACGAGCAACGACCGGAAGTCGATCTCCAGGATCATCAGACTCTTCTCGGTCCGCAGCGGGTTCTCATGACTTGGAATTGCTAAAAATGAGGTTGAGGTGCCAGTAAAGAAGACCTCGAGGCCCTGTTTCGCAAATTGCTCAGCCATGGTGTCGTCACGGAGCTTCTCCCACGCCAGTTTGCACACATCCAGCCAGAGCGCGACCAAAAGCTCATGCGGTAGTGATGGCGGTGGTGGTGACGCATCACTCTGAGGTTGTTGGTCAGGTACCAGTTGCGCTGTTAAGAGTCCCATTGCCTGGGTGACTAATGCCCTTAGAGCGGCACTGGTGTCTTTGGTCTCCTTTGCACTCTCGACCAGCGCTCGAATGCGCTCTTCTGGGTGAGCTCCACCTTCAGTTACCTCTTCTTCAATGTTCAGCTTCCACTGGAGTTTCTTCTTTAGCAGCTTCAAGCGCATGTCCACAGGTCGCGTCGCGATCTTGGTCTCCTGGGCGAGCACGTCGTCGATCGTACTCACCTGAGCCACCGATGCGCCGTAGTCCAGCGCGAGCGCCTTGTTGGCGCTCTCGTACGCCTTGGAAAGGAACTCGGAGCTGATCTCGAGCTTCGAGACCTCCAGGTGTAGCCGCGCGCGGAGCACCAGCAGCAACGAACCCATCTCTTCCAGCAAGCACGACGAGAGCGTGAGTACGCGGTTCAGCTGACCTCTCAAGTGTGGCTGCAGCAAGGGTAACGCAAGGTTCCAAGCGAACACACACACGCTCTCGACCAAATTCGCGTCTCCCTGGCGCTTTGCAGCGAGCAGTGCACGCTCCAGGACCTTGATCGTTTCCAAGCGGCGCGCGAGCACCACCTGCTGGCGCTTTGCAGCGTCGAGTTTCAGCTCGTGAGGCGAGCTTAATGGCGAGTTCACGAGCAGTGATGCCTTGAGGATTTGGTGCAGAACTCGGAAGCGCGGCGCCAGCGACTTGCCCTTGCGTGTGAGCACGAGGTCGCACACGTGGGCGACTTTCAGGTCGTAATGCTGTTGTTGCTGCTGCTGACTGGTGAACGCCGTGTAGAGTCCCGTTTCCACGATCACCTCTGCGTCGATCGCGTCCACGGATTTCGCGTCCAACGAGTGCATAAAATCCCCCAGAAGGTGCTCGTCGTCGCTGTTTGAGGACAACGAGAATGCCGAGAAGCCCGTGGCTTCCTGGATGATCTCCGTGTATGCCAATTCAGCGGAGGACCCCAAGTTCCTAGACTTCAGACACTGGAGCTTCACGAGCAGTGACGCACGCTTGCTGGCAGCTGTGTTCGTCATCGTACCGACGGTTTTCTTGGCGTTGGGAACGATCTTCTGGCACTCGGCGTCCTTCATAGAGCCCACGTGCACTTGCGTTCGCAACGCCGAGTCGTAGAGCCCCTTGAGCTGCTCATTGCCCGTGAGGTCACCGGTCGTTAGCAGTGGCATCAGCTGCACGTCCACAAGGTCGTTGACCGTCTTGGCGGCGTTGGCAAACTGCTTGGCGTCCAGCTGCGCCGAGACGAGCGCGAGTTGGAGCCTGGCGACCCAGAGCAAGTCGCGCTCGCCCACGGATCTCAGCGTTTCCACGATCTTGGAAAGCGACGGCGCGAGGAACTGGAAGCTGCTGGGCTTCATGAGCTGCCGCGCGATCTGCCAGTAGGTCACGGACGCGTTGTAGACCAAGAAGTCGTACTGCGGTCGCTTCTTCGCGTCGCAGGCGATCGGGAGCACGAGCAGTACGAAGTGGATCGCGTTGAGCACTCTGCGTAGCTTTACAGCGCTGGTATCAGCAGAGGCGTCGTGCGAGGCACAGTGAGCGCGCACGAATTGAGCCCTGCAATAGAACTATGCCATAGAAAGCGGTGGGTCAGTATCAATGACAAGGATGCATGAACGAGACGGCCAACGCCATGCTCATTGCTACCTGGTTCTTGGCTGTGCAGTCGTGGAGGAACCAGTCGACCGCTCGCTGCGCGGTCGCAAAGTCCTTCTGGTGGACCGCCGTCTCCGCCAACAGCACGAGCAGCTCCGCGAGGTTTAGTCCTCCGCTGCCATCTCCACTGCTCTTGATCGGCAGTAGCGACTGAGTGCAGGCAGTGCGCAGCTTCGCAAAGATCTCGCGCGCGGGTACTCGCTTGGGCTGCTGCTGCTGCTGTGGTGTCTTAGCTACTGAGCTGCTGTGGTGCGAATGCTGCTGGTTGCTGTCAGTGCCTTCGGGCAAGCGCGCGTGCTGCAGCAGCAGCCTCAGCTCGCGGTCGACCACCATTATGGCAACAGAGCAATTGATCCGAGTGAATGAATATGCATGCGCCTTGCGTGTTGTGAATGAGCCATGTGACCTTTCAGACAGGCACTGCAACATGTGGAATGAAGCGCTATGACTGGGCAAAAATATATTATAAATCTCCATTTTCCAACCTATCATTTACGCTCCTGCTTCTCTGCTCGCTCACTCGCTCGCTCCCTGTTTATGATGCTGTTTGTATGTGTGTAGCTACTGACTGCTATGTGTGGATACGGGAGGGCTACTACTTAGTGCTTGCTCTTCTTGGCGAGGCCCGAGACGATGTCGTCGATGCGCAGGAGCATGCACGCGGCCTCCACCGCGGTCTTGATGGTCTGCGTCTTGACCTCGAAGGGCTCCCACACGCCGAGCGCTTCGGCATCCGTGACCTTGCCCGTCACGCCGTCGATGCCGTGCGCCGCGTCGGTCTCGGCCTGCTTGGCGCGCAGCGCCGTCATCACGCGCACCACGTCGGCGCCGCAGTTCTGCAGCAGCGTGCGCGGGATCACCTCGAGCGCCTCGCCTACTGCTCGGAACGGGAACTGCTCGACGCCCTCGATCTCGTCGGCGCGCTTCTTGAGCTCGTGCGCGATGCGCATCTCAGTCGCGCCGCCACCCGGCAGCAGCAGCGGCTCAAAGACCACGTTGCGCGCGACCTGCATGGCGTCCTGCAGGTTGCGCTCCACCTCGTTCAGCACGTCCTTGCTGCCGCCACGCAGCAGGATGCTACACGCGCCAGGGTCCTTGCAGTCCTCGAAGAACGCAAAGTACTCGTCGCCGATCTTGCGCACTTCAAAGAGACCGCACTTGGTGCCAATATCCGACTCCTGGATCTCGTCGGCGCGGCTCACGATCGTCGCGCCGGTCGCACGCGCGACACGGTTGTTGTCGGTCTTGCGCAGACGACGGAACGCCGTGATGCCCGCCTTGACAAAGTAGTGCTGCGCGAGGTCCGACACGCCCTTCTCCGTGATCACAATGTCGGGCTTCATCGCCACGACCTGCGCGCACAGGTTCTCAATGTACTCCTCTTCGAGACGCAGCAGCGTGTTCCAGTCCTGGTCGTTCGTGAGCTCCACGTTCGTCTGGCTCTCGCCCTTCTTGTACTCGAGCGGGCAGTCCAGCAGCAGCACGCGCGGGTTCTCGATGCGGCGGCGCATCTTCGAGTGCGTCACGTCCTTGTTGAACATCACGCCCTTGAGCACGCGGCAGTCCTCGAGCTCACCACCCGGGATCTTCTCGACCTTGGCGTAGCGCTTCACGTCCACCTCTTTCTTGCCGCTCGGCGACGTGCGCACGACTGTCAGCACCGCGTCGAGCGCGAGGTCGCTCACCAAGTTGCCGATGCGCGGCGAGAACTTGGTGCCGACGGACGACAAGATCAGCTTGCGCATCTCCACCTTGTCTTCGATGTCGATCGCGCGCGCGAGGCCCTTGGCGATCTCGAGCGACGCCTCAAGCGCGCGGTAGAAGCCGCGGATGATCACGGTCGGGTGCACCTGGTGTGACAGGAACGGCTCGGCGACCACCAAGAGCTCACCAGCTACAAAGAGTATCATCATAGAGAGCGATAAGCATGAGCATGAGCATGGATATTCTATGGTTAGTATAATAGTAACAAGGCGCACTTCGTACCGAGAATGATGACCGACGTGGTGCCGTCGCCCACTTCTTCGTCCTGCGCGCGGCTGAGCTCGATCATGCTCTTGGCAGCCGGGTGCGACACGTCCACCTCGCGCAGGATCGCGTTGCCGTCGTTCGTCATGACGATGCCGCCCATCGGATCCAAGAGCATCTTGAGCATCGAGCGCGGGCCGAGCGTCGTGCGCACAATGTCCGACACCGCCTGCATGCACACAAAGGCACAAGCGCGCACACACACAGAATCATCAGTCACTTCGCAACACACTGCTAATCATACACAGCACACTGTGCTAAACCGTGAATCCACACGCACCTTGGCGGCCTCGATGTTGCCGAGCTGCGCGGTTCTCCCCGTCTCGCGACGGGTGTTTGTGTCTGCAGATCAAGCGAGAGCGAGCGGGCAAGAGTCAGTATCAAATCAATACGCATAGCGACGCATGAGCGCATAGGAGCGCAGTGTACGCATGTACACAGGGGGCATGAAGGGGGACGCGGACGTACTCAGCACCATGACCGGGGCGTTCATCATCGTGGCTCGTTCTGGTTGCTTTTGCTGGGGTGGCGGATCTTCTTTCTAATGCGAAAAGCTACAAGCCTGTGGTGTCCAAAGCATCGGAGGAAACAGGGGGACGCAAGGGTGGGTTGTGAAGAGTTGATATGTGTTGACGTGTGTTGGTCTGTGTTGGAGCACACAATTAGCAGCTTCTCGCTTATCCAGCAGTGAATGAAAAGGCCAAGGCCCTTGCTTCGACAATTTCCTTATCCGGTTGAGTATGAAAGATGATCCTGTTATACCTGATATAACCGTCGACTTGGATTGTACAGTGCTAGCCATAAGTATAACAAATCGCTATTTTGGTGAATTTCTCAGCCAATAAGCGTGCGTTTGAGCTGAAAATCGGCCAAAGCACTTCTTTAATCGTGTTTTACAGGAGGGTGCCATTTTTTTCCGCATCAAATTTCGTTTAGTG
>JAASGV010000317.1:0-27920 GCA_023334355.1 Globisporangium abappressorium
CATAAATTAATACCGCTTACTCGTATAAAATTTCCAAGTGTATGTGTATTGGGGGCAAAATACTGCGTTGCAATTGGCTGAAATATTGATAGGGATCGGTTTGTTCTCACAATAATCTCGTGTGAACGTTAAATTGCTGTTCTTCACGCAATTTGAAGCGCATTAACAGCGAATGAAATGCTCCAGCTCTCTTTAAAACGTGAGTATGATTGGACAAAATTGACTTCACGAGAGCAAAAAGCGTCCTCGATGCCTCCGCCCACTGTCAAGTCGCCAATTTTTAGAGAAGGTCACCGACTTGAGTCGGGTTTTAGAGACCGCATTGACACTGATAATGAGCCGAGATTTGAAGCAGCAGAGTGGTGATTACCAGTATGGCGATGCAGGGGAACGGGAAGACGCGGACGACCGACGCGACGCGCGCGCGGCGCAGGGAGAGATGAAGCGCTCGGAGCTGCAGCTGATGGAAGTGCTGGCGGTGCTCGTGACGCAGCGCTGGGTGGAGGTGCGTGAGTTTACTAGCAGTTCCAGCAAGAGAAGGGTGTTGTCGTCCTATCTGGAGAAAGAAGGATGAACTATTGTGCGTTTACTGTGCGCTCTCTCTCTCTCTGTGCGTGTGTGCAGGTGGATGCGATTGACGCGGTCTCACTACTCAATCGGCAGCTGAACCGCGCAGTGAAGAAGTCCAAGCTGCGCCGTCGAGCGGTGCACGCGCACGGCTTCCCAGCGCTCGCGCGTATCCGGTGAGGCTGGCTTTACTTAGTGTGGTGGGATGGTCGATTGCTTGTGTTCAATACTGAGTGTGGCGGGTGTGTTCTATGTTGTATAAGCTACTGGAAGTTGTGCGCAAACGTGCAGCGATTAGTAGACGAGATACCTGAAAGCGCGTCCAAGTCGGAGTTCTACATGCAGGTACGTTGTGTGTGCTAGCTACTATTGCATCCTCTTATTCCAGAACAGCGTCTCATTTAAACCGAATTGCGTGGGTTAGCTGATCGGGATCGCGCACATTACAGACATCGCGGCGCTAGAGACCACAGGCGTTGAAGGTACGTCATGCCAGGCTCTCCATGGGGTCAATGCGTGATCGTGCTTGTAATTCAGTCAGCTTTCACTGACAAATTCTGTGTGTTTCACTGCATCAGGTGAAATCTCACGGGACATCGAGCGAACATTCCCCACCCAGGCATTCTTCTCCGAAGACTCGGACGGAAGGCGTCAGCTCGGCAATGTGCTTAAAGCCACTGCTTTCCATGCAAAAGACGTCGCGTACTGCCAGGTACAGCTGTCCTTCTTCGTTTATAAGCCCCGATACTAGATGACAATTTTCACCATTTGATTCATTCGTAGGGAATGAACTACGTGGCTGCGATTCTGCTGCTGATGTTGAATGAAAATGGTCTCGAGTCGCAAGAAAAGGAGCCAACGACGTGTGCCGAGTCGCCAGAAGAGACGGCGTTCTGGATACTCTATGCGTTGATCCGCAACCACGGGATGGCAGATATATGGCGCAGCAAGATGCCCGGGTAGGTACCCCATTGTTTACAATTTTGTCAGTGTGACTATCGAGAGAGATTTAACCAATCTTACATGCAGGCTATCGAGGTGCATTTACCTGTACAACCAGCTGTTGCAAGTCCACTTCAACGATCTCTACTTGCACCTCCGACAGATTGGCATGCACCCGAGCTTCCTTGCGACCCAGGTTTGGTGGCTTTTGTTCCTAGAAATGATGGTTCTATTCGACGCTTTGTACTGACAGAGTGCTTATTCACTTGGAATATGCAGTGGTTTGTGACGCTTTTCGCACGCGTGTTGCCAGCGCAGAGCGTGCATCGGATCTGGGATCTTTTCTTCCTGGACGGCTGGAAAATGGTTTTCCGAGTCGCGCTCGCCATCACAGCGCACATCCGTCCATTTATTCTCCAAATGGTACGTGGACTTCGATAGCAAATGAGGGCCTTCGGGGGGTTTTCCTCATCATTGCTTTTAATGATCTGTATGGTGAACAGGATATGGAGCAGTGCAGCGACTTTTTCCGGCAAAACCCCAAGCTGCGGCTCGATAGCATCACGGTCGATGAGCTCATTTCGAGCGCGCTTGGGTACAAGATCACCAGGAAAAAGCTCGCAAAGATGGAGGACGAGCGGCACATGGAGGTACATTTTATGAATGCGTCTTTAGTTCTGCGTTTCGGTAATATCGAGTCTGACACTACGTTTGTGTCGTGAATTCTACATACCAGTATCTCCGTCTTCGGCTCCAGAAGACGCCTCTCTCCTATGAGCACAGCGTTTTGTTCCCAAACTTGGGAGAGATCAGCGAAGCTGGTACTCAACGTAGCAACTCGCTCAACATGATCCGGTCTCAGCTTCAATACTTTGACACAGACGTTGCCAGCGACAATGTGGTGCTGCGCCAGAAGATCGAGGACATCGACAAGTCGCTCGCATCCGCAACATCAACGCTCTACGGGGCAAACTACGCGCTCACAGAAGCCACGTTCGAGCTGGAGGACCACCTCGAAGCTAAGCAGCGGCTTCGCGCGCAGTTTCAGGCACTCTCTGTGATCGCTGTTGCTGAAGCGACGTCGCCTTCTCCGTCTCTTTTGGATGATGACGGCGGAAAAGGCCGAAGTGCGATTCAACTGTGGAGCCCAGCAGCAACAATGGCGTACATCAACAGTCGCATGTACAGCTGTCTGGAGAGAGCGACGCGGATGTCCATGCTCTCGAGTCGGAGCGACAAGCACGACACGCAACGAGATTTCGACGAGTACGACGCCGAGCGCGAGGAAGAAGATCGGAAGCTGTCGCACCTGGAGATCCTTGTGCCGCGACTCGCAGCGGACCTGAAGACGATCCAGAAGAAGATGGACGCGAACGAGAAAGAGCTCCAGGGCATGCAGGACAAGTACGTCAAGCTACAGCGCGAGTGCCAGCTCGCCCAAGTGGCGCTGGAGGAGCTGCAGCAATTCAAAGACCGCCTCTCGGACCAGATGCTGCAGCTGATGCTCACGTCCGAGCAAATGAAGAACTCGAAGATGCAGCAGCTCTTTGCCGAGGTTGACAGAGGAGTCGAGTGAGTGGGTGAGTGCCCTTATGGTTCAGAGACTCAACGAGAAGAACAAACAACAACAACAGACAGATAGATAGACAGATAGATAGGCAGACAAACAGACTGCGATCAAGTGAAGCAAAGAGCGCGAGATGACTGACTGTGCGTGTACCTCAAAAAAGCAAAAACTTGGATTGGGTTGGAGGGAGGGAGGGAGGGAATCTAATTTATCAACTACTACCAATAAGAAATGCCGAGATGTGCAAAATGGTGGACAGGATATACAACATATACCTCAGACCGACCGTACGACAGACATCGCAGGAGAGAGACGAACGAAGCCCAGACGGTTGGTTGGTTCGTTTCCTTCCGCCCGCTGCTACTCTCGCGTTCGTCTTGTTCTCGTCTCCTGGGATCTCGCACTTTATCGCTTTCACGCTATTCTCTACTCAGTTAGTTCATGGCTGGGAAGTCTTCCGCCGTTGGGAAAGCAGCCGCCGCTGGGAAGTCCTCCACAGCTGGGAAGTCTTCGGCAGCTGGGAAGTCCTCAGCAGTTGGCACAGACGCGGCCGCGGCAGCGAGACCTGGACCCCACGACGAGAACGGAGCAGCAACCGGCGCTTCTTCGCCACTGACACCGCCGAGTGATGGGAACGCGTTCTTGTCGCCGGCGTTGAACTTCTTGTTGCTCGACTTCTTCTTTGGTGAGGCAGCCTCGCCCGATGGCGCCGCCGCGGCCTTCTCTTCAGTCGCAGGCTTTGGGCGCGAAGTCTGCGCGGCGAACCACGCCTTCTTCTCCTTAATCGCGGCGAGGGACTCCGAGATCGCGCCGACAGTCGATGGTGGCACCAAGCCGATGCTGCTGAAGGCGTCCACCTGGGCGAGCGCGATCGAGAGCTTGGCTTCCTTCTTGGTCTTCTTGCCTGGGCCGGTCTTCTTGCCCTTCTTTTTGCCGCCGCCAAAGCTCATGAAGTCCTCTTCCTTGCGCTGAAGTGGCTTCAAGCCGTCCAATTCGACTGGCGCAGCAGACGCAGCCGCCTCCTTCTTGGCGGCCTCTTCGTCCTTGAGCTCCTTGGCGAAAGCGTTCTCCAAGTACAACACAAGCGCGTCCGAGAGGTCCATCTCCTCCTGGTACGGGTGGATCTTCGCCATCTCCTTCTCGTAGTCCGCGAGCTTGGCCTCATACTCGGCCTTCTTCGCTTCCTCCTCCTTCTTGCGCTCCAGGTCCTTCTTGAAACGAACCAGACGGATGTTCTGGTAGTACTTGTTGTTCTCCTCTCGGAACGCGTTGCGAAGCTCCTTCAGCGCCGTGAACTTCTCGTCGAGCTTCTTCTTGATCTCCGTGCGCTCGTTCGCCAGCACAGGGAACTGGTCCTGCTTGTTCTCCTCTTCGTTCAGGCGGTACAGCTCGTCGAGCACAAGCTTCTGCGCCGTCAGCTTCTCCTGCACAGCGTCGATCTCCAAGTTCTTCTTGGCCTGCAGCGCGCGGATCTCCTTGATGTTGTCGCTGTGCTTGTCCGCGGCACCCTTCTCGTCCGTGAACTTGCTCACCTGCAGCTTCTGCTGCTGCAGCGCCTCGATCTCCTTGATGATGCGCTTTTCCTCGACCAGCGCCATCGAGCGGGTCTCCTGTTGGTGGCGTAGCGACGCGATCTCCTTGTCGAACTCCTCTTCGGAGCTGAACTTCAATGCCGAGCGCAGGCTGCGCTGGTTCTTGATGGTCGACTCCTTCAAGTCCTGTACGCCCTTGAGCTTTGCGGTGATCTGGTTGCGCTGCTGGATCAAGTTGTCCTTCTGCGCGCGCAGGTCGCTGTACACGACCTTGGCGGCCTTGATCTGCTCGCCGTACTTGCCGCGTCCGGTCTTGAGCGCGTCCATCTCAGCGCGGATCACATTCTGTACAGCACACACACAGGAACAAAGCAACAATACAAACGTGAGTATATCGCTGTATCCACAACCAGCCTTCTACGCAAAACAACAGCACGATCATGAACTGCTTTCTTACCGTGCGTGCCTGGAGCTTCTTGATCTCGGCGTCGATCTTGGCGATCGCGGCCTCGTGCACGGCCTTGTCAGGCTTCGGCAGACGCTCAATAACGTCCGGGATGTCGGCTTCCGTGAGCTCGACGACGACGCGCGCTGGTGGGGCGTTGGGGGCCTTGCGGGGGGAGGCGGGGGCGCTCATGGCTCTCTCTCTCGGTTGACGTGCGGAGCTGGAGGGACGAATGGGAAATGGGGGCGGGTGAGTGTGGCGTGCTCCCGCTCCCCCACCGTGCGTCGGCTCCCCCCGCTTTTCAGCTTGACTAACATATGGAGCTTTTGAAATAGTGATTTTTATACGCAAAGTGCGCTTCTGGGTGAAAAGCATGTCGTTTTTGACTTGGATATTCCCTCTCCAAAACGATATCAAGTGGGTCGAAAAAATGCACATGCTTTGGGCTGTTTTGACTGTATTAAGAGAACACTTGATGGAGTGACCACCTCCTTGAACACGTGGCAAGCACGACTCAACCCAGCACGACTCTGCACGACCCGACCTCAACTGGGTACCACACCATGTTACACCAATTTGGAAATTTGGAAAATGGTATGTGACCACACCACTGAATCAACTTCGGTTTTCAGAGGACTAGGAAAGCTGCCACTGTTTTAGGACAGAATCCAATTCAACGACAAATTCAGGGCTAGGACAGGCTTCGGTCAGAAGACCGAGTCTCTCACCATCTGCAACCGTGCGAGCTGGTCTTCTCGACGAGTAAAAAAGCAGGAGAAGCTGAAGCTGCCGCTCATATTGCTCTTTTTCTTCAGCGTTCAGACTAAATACCAGGTATTAACGATCAGTTGCTGGTTAGTCTGCTCGCGAGCATCCTAAAATGACAGGATAATGGCACTTGCCTTGGGTGGTCCATTTGTTGCCGTTCGGAATGGACGCATCCGACTGTCGCATGGCAGCAATTACCCTTGAGTGCCTAATGAGGATACCCAGGTACTCCAGCGTTTTGGTACTCATGGCTCTCTAAAAAAACACCTAATATACTGACAGATGTGTATGGATTGGGGTCTTTTTCTCCACTCGTGCCAGGATGGCGCAGATAGCATGTAGGTGCATGTTTGCATGCAAGGCTATCTCTGGTCGGTGTCTCGCTCGCCATGTTGAAGCGGTACTCTGTTGAAACAACAACGGTCTCCGATGTTCCGAAATCATTTCTCCACTCAAATGGTCGGCTTTAAGAGAAGCTGCGCGGTCCTGTTGTCATGAGCTTTTGTCCAATCGTATAGGAGGATCAGAACAGCTGTTTCGACCAAGATGGTGTATCGCGATCACTCGTTGACCAGCACTCACTTTTAAATGCATTTTTGGCTTTTTCAATTAAAATTAGCTGTTGGAAGTTGAATGGGAATTCTTTGGCGGTCACTTTCAAGCTTTTGACGGAAGGAGTAAACTTTTGAAGGCGGGCGCGACTGAGCGAGGGATCCATTGGATTGTTGGCGGGGATGGTGCAGAAGGTGGCGAATGCACGAAGATCTTGGAGTGGGCATTTGAAAACAATGCCAAAGTGCCGGACGCTCATCTTGCAGTTTTGCGATTGTACATGTTTCGCACTTATTTTCACTTACAGATTATTGGGCAAGCATAACAGTACATGTAAACTGGAAAAGCTGATGCCTCACCCCGAGCCCTACTGGTCTTTTTGTCCCTCAAAGGAGTCACGTCGCAGGCATGAACATAAACTCTCACAACCAAATTAAACAGAAATTAGCATTAAATGTCTAACCCGATGGCATGTATTTATACAGGTTTTGGATGCGAACCCTGATCACATTCAAAAGCCAGCCCTTTTTTTCTGCTGCTGCTGCTTTTAGTACCCCCGGGTATACAGTCTGCTCACACGTGCGTAAGACCTTGTGTCGATGCGGATTCTTTTTTTAGACTCAGAGCCGAGCGCATTTGGCAATTGGAGCTCCAGCGCACAAGCACGACAACGAAGAAGAGACAAAAAGCCTATCCGCTCATTGCCGCTTGAGAGAGACGATGATGAACGTCAGCCCGCTCACCCCCACCAACTCGCTCGTGTCGCCGATGCTGACCGACCTCTACCAGCTCACCATGTACGTCCGTTCGTCCGGCCAACTCTAGCAGCCAACTTCCCGCTGTTTGTTGTGCACTTGTCCCAGAATGTGGAAGTCATAGATGCGGATGCTGACTGCTTGTGTGTAAATATGTGTGTGATGGAACAGGGTGTACGCGTACTGGAAGGTCGGCCGCCACAACGACCACGCGGTGTTTGATCTCTTTTTCCGCAAGAACCCGTTCAAGGGCGAATACACGGTCTTTGCCGGTCTCGAAGAGGTAACGAACATTTTTATGACGTCGGCAAGGTTGGGGGCGATCGACATGTGTGGTCTGCGTGTATGATGCTCATGCTTGTTGTGTGACTGTTATATGTATTGTGTGGTCTGCAGGCGCTCGCTCTGATCAACACTTTCAAGTTCACAGAGTCGGACATCGCGTACCTCCGCGTGGTGCTCCCGAATGCAGAAGACGCGTTCTTTCAGTGGCTTGCGACGCTTGACTGCTCACAGATCAAGGTGTACGCGATCAAGGTATGGAAGACAACGAGCGTGCTCTTGATGTGCTAATGCTTCCCAGCATATATGTCTTGTCTGACTCATGTCTCGTATGACTCTTCTTGAATTTGTAGGAAGGAACGATCGTGTTCCCGCGCATCCCGCTGCTGCGCATTGAGGGCAACCTCGCCGTCGGCCAGCTGCTCGAGACGCCGTTGCTCAACTTGCTCAACTTTGCCAGTCTGATCACCACGAACGCCACACGCTTCAAGAGAGCCGCTGGCCCTGACAAGAGCTTGCTGGAGTTTGGTCTGCGAC
The DNA here is from genome assembly GCA_023334355.1 of Globisporangium abappressorium. NCBI lineage: Eukaryota > Oomycota > Peronosporomycetes > Pythiales > Pythiaceae > Globisporangium > Globisporangium abappressorium. The sequence goes on from JAASGV010000317.1 coordinate 7,948, forward strand.
GCGCGCAAGGCCCTGATGGCGGTCTGAGCGCCTCCAGATACTCATACATGGCTGGCTTCGCCGGCACGAGCAATGTGCTCGCGGGCAAGTTGCACAACATCCCGATCAAGGGCACACACGCGCATGCGTTTGTGCAGGCGCACACGGATTTGGACGACGTCAAGGTAAGAAAGAGCTCTTCGTTTGTTTGATCATTGATCAAAGGGAAAGCGGTAGACTCACTTTTGATTGAATTATTGTGTCCAGGTAACGACGTTAGATGGGGAAAACTTCCTGGAGATTGTGCTCAAGTACCGCCGTGAGCTCGAGTGCACGCGCACGAACGATGTAAGTTTGACTTTGAAAGCGAAAAGCGAACATCATCTTATGGTTTCTAACTTTGATTGGTTTGACGTGGTCTTGTAGGGTGAACTGGCTGCTTTCATCTCGTACGCGATTGCCTTCCCTTCAGCTTTCCTTGCGCTTGTGGACACGTATGAGACGTTGACGGTAAGTGTGTCTGTTGATGGCGAAAGACTCCGAAACCAGAGAATTGAGATCTAATTGGATGCTCTTGCTTGATTCGAACAGTCTGGCGTGCCAAACTTCTTGTGCGTGGCGCTGGCGCTGCATGAGCTCGGATACAAGCCTGTGGGCATTCGCCTGGACAGTGGCGATCTCTCGTACCTGTCCAAGCAGGCACGCCTTGCGTTCAAGGCGACTGCGGAGAGATTCGGCATCGACTACTTCAGCAAGCTCAACATCACGGCCAGTAACGACATCAACGAGGCGGTACTCAACTCTCTCAACGAACAGGTCCGTGGTGTAAGTTCTGTTGGCTTTCTCTGTTTTTGTTGAGTGCAACGTTGCTCACCAACCGGTACTTATGCTTTCTTCTTTGTGTATTCCAGGGCCACGAGATCGACTCGTACGGCATTGGCACGCACTTGGTGACTTGCCAAGCCCAGCCTGCGCTCGGCATGGTGTACAAGCTCGTGGAAATCAAGAAGCAGCCGCGCATCAAGCTCTCGCAGGATGCGAGCAAGGTCACGATCCCAGGTCGCAAGGAAGCGTACCGTCTCGTTGGCTCGAACGGCAAGCCGCTGCTCGACTTGATGATTGGATGCGATGAGACGCCGCCTGCTGTCGGCAAGAAGCTGCTTTGCCGCAACCCGTTCGACGAGCTGCGACGCGCGTACGTGACGCCGTCGAGCGTGATCCCGCTCCACGAGCTGGTGTGGGACGGCGAGAACGGTGGTATTGTGGGCAAGCTGCCGACGCTGGAGGAGCGCCGAAAGCACGTCGCCGAGCAGTTTGAGCTGATCCGCGAGGACGTTGTGCGCGCGCTCAACCCGACGCCGTACAAGGTGTCGGTGTCGTCGGAGCTCTACGACTTTATCCACGAGCTGTGGATGAAGGAGTTCCCTGTGCAAGAGCTGGAATAAGAATCGCGAGAGCGCTAGGTCAAAGTCGAACGAAGGGTAGGGTGAATTGCAATAGAAGAAGAAGATACGAGAAACGAGAGAGAAGAGAGACTCGGTAGGATGGAAGGTAATGAATGCTATATACGTACATATCGCCTTTAGTGTGAAATGGGAAACCATGAAAACAGAGATGGCACGTGCACGTGGTCACTCGTTCTTCGGTTTGCTGCTGTTGCTCTGCTGCTGCGTTTGTTTCTTGTGGTGCTCTCGGAACTCGGCGCGCTTGACGAGAATGATCATCTGCACCATGTTCTTCATGCTCAGGAGCTACAGAGTAATGGCAAGGAGGAGAGGTCTGTTAGTACAAGTACAAGGGAATCGCTTGGTGATGATGAGACGTGGTGCACTCACCAACTGGAAGAACCCGGCCGCAAGCAGTGGTCCAGCGTAGAAGATGCCCATGAAGACCCCGTGTGGATCAAAGTAGTTCTGCGTCGCAAAGAGCCGCCAATTGCTCTGTCCCCACTTGTTGAGCGGCTCCGTGAAGAAGAGCAACAGCATGATGACGACGAAGAGCCCAAACTGGAGCGAGAGGCGCTTGCGCGCGAGGAAGACCCCGAGGAAGAGCAGCGCGTGCGCGCAGATGGCGCCGACGATCAGCGGCTCTTTCCAGTCCACGGCCTCGTACCAGCGGATCATCATGTGGCTGTACTTGGACTGCAGGCTGCGCCGGATCTGCGGCACGATCTGCTCCATCTTACCTTGCTTTGTCTTCGCTTTTTGCCTTTTTTGTCAATGTTCATTTTTGAGCTTCTTGACGAATGAATCAGATCGGACTCAGCTGGAATCAGACAAAGTCGGCTCAGATATTATGAGCTGATCTGAGCGTACTTAACAGAATCTTCCCTTGACCAGCTTTTGCTCAGATCAGCAAAAAGCAGAAGAACTAGAGAGCCAAGAAGAGATGGCGACGGCGCGACCTCACCAGCGCGTGGGCGACGTCGCGTGGACCAAGATGACCAAAGTGGTGCGTTCCGCATATCCATATACACACGCATATACACACGCCCTTGTCTGCGTGTTTGCTGCGAGTCTGTGCGTCTGGTGAGCTGTTTTGGAAGACTCTTGGCTGATCTGGTTATGCTTGTGCGAATGAACAGAACGGGGAGCTCTTCGCGCTCACCTACGGCGCGATGGTCACACAGGTGCGTGTTCTGCTCACGTGACTCCACATTGATGTTGAGATGGGTACAAAAGGCGTTGTACGTATTCACCGTTCACATCCGATAGAAATCTGACGCGCGTGTGTGTGTGTGTGTGCTGTTCACAGCTCATCAAAGATTTCGAAGACCTCAAGGTCGTGAACCAGCAATTGGATAACATGTGAGTGAGAAATCGTTGGGCATTATCCCTTGGCATCGTATGCATACTTATGAACACAGATTCATGACGATTTTGCGCTGGACGCGCCATTTTGCAGGGGCTACAACATCGGCATTCGCCTCATTGACGAGTTCCTCGCCAAGTCGGGCGTGAGCAACTGCCAGGACTTCAAAGAGACCGCCGAGGTGATCGCGAAGATCGCGTTCAAGATGTTTCTAGGCGTGAACGCGGAGGTTGCGCACTGGAACGCCGAGAGCAACGCGTGCAGTCTGCTTATTTACGAGAACCCGCTCACAGGTGTGTTCCCAAGTCCAATTGCATTGCCTTCCACCTTAGCTTTGGGATCTTGATGGTGGCCTAAACCAAATTCCTACTGCACTGGTTTGCAGAATTCGTGGAGCTGCCTCCAAGCGCCTACGGGGTCCTCTGGTACTCGAATGTGCTCTGCGGTGTGCTCCGCGGAGCGCTCGAGATGGTACAGATGCGCGTGGAGGCGCGTTTCGTCAAGGACGTGCTGCAGGGCGACGAAGTGTCAGAGATTCGGTGGGGTTTCCGACACAGAGTGGACCAATTTATGTTGCTCTTTTTTGCTATGTGTCGTTATCTGACAGAGTTGTTGGTGTTTATTGCTGGTTTGCATGTTGTATGCTGCAGACTGGAGCTCAAGGGAATGATCGAAGAAGCCATGGGTGACGAGTACAAAGAGGACTGAGCTGAGCTATGACACCTACTCAATACCAGGCCGGCCACCCACACACACATTACATGTATCCGCGGACAATGGATGTTTCAACTTTTCACGTTTCACATCACTCTTTATGTTCATATCTTTGTCGGACTGGTTGCTAACATCTACAGTCGTCGTCTCCTCAGTTGAAAAACCCTGGCAGCCGCCCGCGCGTCGTCGTCTTGCGCTTCAAGCGCCAGATGCGGATCGAGCCGTCGACGGACGCCGACACGAGCGTCGAGCCGTTCGTGCTCACGGCGACAGCGGACACGGCCTGCGCGTGCGCGTTCGAGATCTGGAACACGAGCTCCTTGCCTGTCGGCTCGTCCAGCTTCCAGAACAAAAGCTTACCCGTCGACGACCCACCGATCGCAAACTCGCCGTCGCTTTCGAAGCATCTGCACAAGTTCACACAAATATCCGCACACATCTCTCCAAGTTAGCTTTCCACACTTCTACAGGCACTATGTGCATATTGTATCATCCACCCATTCGTGATGTACCTGATCGTTCCGTCGCACTTAACGTCGATGGACGCGAGGCGGTTGCCGTCCGTGTTGTAGAGTGACAGCTCGTTGCTCGTCGTCATGCACGCGATGGTCGACATGCTCCCGCAGAACGTCAGGCCTGAGATCTCCGCCTGGCGCAGCGGACTCGGCATGAGCTTGCGGATCAGCTCGTTCGTTCGCAGGTCGATGAGGTACACCACGCCTGGCAGCACACAAACGCACAACAAAAACACGGTTGATGAGCCATTACTGTAGTAGCAAACACGAGAACACGAGGAGAGCCAATACACAACGTACCGTTGCGCGTTCCAGCAGCTACGATCGAGCCGTCGATGCTCACACTGAGCTCCAGCACCGACTCCTCGCACTCCATGAACGTCGAGAGCGGCGCGGATGTGATCCCCGAGGACGTGTAGTGCCACATCTTGATTGAGCCGTCCCAGGAGCTCGTGAGCACGCGGTCGTCGAACACGCAGATCGCCGAGAGCCCGTCGTCGTGCGCTGTCACTTGGTCGATCACGCGGCCCACGTCCACCGAGTACATGTAGAGGCAGTTGTCCCACGAGCCGATGAACACGTACTTCTCGTCTGGGGACACGTCGCAGCACGACAGCGCCAAATTGCATGACAGATTGCGGCGCAGCGAGCCGTCAAGCGTCGCCGAGACCTTGAACGTCGTGTCCTTTGCGGTCGAGAACAGCGCTCGTCCATCGCGCGCGAGCACCAGCGACGTCACCTCGCTACATATAACAAGTACGAAACATGAAGCAGATTTGCCACAGGTTAGCAAACTGATCCTCACGATCTGTGTCACGACTAACAAGCAACAACGTACCCAGAGTGCAGCTTGTACGGAGACGAGCCCGCCCAGAACGGCGCATCGCCGCCAGCGATTTTCTTGCCCGAGAACGTCCAGCCCCATCGTCTCGGAGCTTCCGTGCTCATGCGGCGACGGAACTGCGCAGTGATGCCGCCCACGATACGCTGCGCCTGGAGGGGCACGCCGATGGAGCGACCGCGAAAGCCAAACATCGACTTCCGAGCGTACCCTGCGCCGTTGTCGTCCACGGTTTCGTACGGGTTCGCGTCCTTGTGCACGTCGCTGATGCTGTTGGTGCTGCTATTCATCGAATGGAACGACGCGCCATTGGTGATTGAGTCAACCGAGATCAGCGATGCGTCCGAGGCTGGACGCTTCCGGGGAGACAAAATCGGTTCAGGAACAGCGATCTCCACGTTTTTGCCGACTTCGCTTCTCGCAGGGTGTGGACCAGCGAACAGCAGCTTCGGCGTCTGGCCAAACTCCTGGATCTGCGCCTCGAACGAGCACTTCTCCACTGGGTCACTGATCGTTTCCAGGTCGACCGATCCTTCGTACGACAGGTAGTAGAACACTGTTGTTGTCGTGTGGACAATGTTAGCATAATGTTAGCAATTGTTCAGCATAAGTCAATAGAACAGCAAACAGCACGTACAGTTGTTGGCCTTAATTGCCTCGTCCCCCTGCTGCTTGTACCCAAAGATGAGGTTGATCCACTCGTGCAGGTGCGCCGAGACGTACTCGCTCTCGAGCGCTTCGCGGTTCTTCTGCACAAACGCGGCGGGGCTGGACGCCCACGGCGGCAACTCCACATCGCCAACCTAGCAGATTTTGAACAGACGCAAGTCAGCTATGTGTGAGTCCACTCGACACCTTAGAATACCAAAATACCAATACAAACGCACTCTTGTGTGGTTCTGCGTCGTGCCGAGGTCCAGGTTGCGTCCATTGCGCAGCCAGTCGCTCGCTGCGAACGTCTCGTCAAAGAACGCTGGGATGAGCTCCTTGAGGTCCGCGTGATTGGTCAGACAGCTCTTCCACGTGCTTGTCACGCTCCGGAACAGTCGATCCGCCGCGTCAAACTTGCCGTTCTGGAGACAGAGCATGTACTCTGGCGCCATGCGCACCAAGTAGTAGAGCACGTAGCCCGGCGTGGAGTAGTGCGTGCCGTACAAGAACGGCGGAGGGATGCCCTCGGCCTCCATGCCGCGCGGCATGGCCTCGTATCGGGCTTGGAACAACTCCAATCGCTCCTGGTTCAGCGCTCCCACTGGTTTCGACAGATCACGGTAGATCGACGGATCGTTCAGGTCGAGCGTCGGGCTCTCATAGTCGCGCAGGATCCACGGGAATACCGGATACTGTGTCAGGTCGTTCATCGTTCGTCCCGCCGCGTTGTTTAAATAAAGCAAATAGTCGTAATTGGACACCTCTCTCTTCTGCCACTTGAGCATCATGGATTCCAGGTCGGTCTGCAGCAGGCGCTTCAGGTCCGGCTGGCTAATCATCATGTCGTAGAGCTCGTCTCGGTCGCGTCGACTCTTGCAGGAAAAGAAGAAGCTGTCACCGTTCTTCAAAAAGATCTCGAGCCCCGTTTGCTTGAGCATGTGGCGGCGCTTGAACAGGTACTCGACCGTGTCGTACCCCCAGTTGAGCACCGGGTCGCCCACGTTGTTCACCTGCGCTGGCTGGAAGTACAGTCGCTGGTTCGTGAGCATGAGGCACCCCGGGTACTTGAGCAGCGGCACGATGCGGTCCACGAGCTTGCCCTTGGTCAGCAGTGGGCGTTCGCGAAAGTCCACGAGCAGGCTCGAGTCAAACATGTCAGTGAGACGGGGACGAAGGACGGGAGCGAGCAGACTCTCTTCGTCCACTTTGTTCAGCACACTCTTCTGGTGCGCGAGTGTCCAGATCGGCTGTACGCTGCGCAAAAAGTCCTCGATCTTGGAGTGCAGCAGCGCAAAGACGTACTTGGCTGCGACGCCGTTCTCAGGGCGACCCGTGTCTTTCGTCACGTACGGGTGGTCCACGCCGCGCTCCTTCATCTCCACGACGGTCTTCGTCTCGAACGACAGGAACACGCCGCAGTCGCCCGGCGGCTGGTCGAAGAGCTCCGCGGTCGGCAGCTCCGCCATGTCGCGGAACGGGAAGCGCAGGATCGGAAGGTTGATGTCCTGCGGCTCGAAGAAGAACCCGCGCGTGCACACCTTCAGACGGCCCTGCACTTTGCTATCAATAGCAAATAGACAGCCATCACAAACACCATACGCATACAAAGCTTAGCGCAATGGACTTGGTGATACAATAACGACACTGCCGACGAGGCACGTACCGATGGGCGGTCGGCACAGGGTCCAGATACCGGTGGACGCTGAAATCCTGATACAATAGCAAATGAGACCAAGCAATACCAGCAATGTCAGTAAGCGGCTCTCGCTGGGTCGCGCAGTGAGCAATAACAGTCGGCGGCTTCAACAGCAGCAAAGCTCATGAAAGATTCAAAAAGGCAATGCAAAGATGGTGGATGCCACGCGTGACGTACATCGAGAAAGAACTCGCCGTCCTCCAGCTGCAGCAGCGAGAAGCGCGTCTGCGTGCTCTTGAAGCCCGACTTGTTCGCCAGCATTGCTCTCTCTCTCTCTTGGCTGTGCGTGCGCGTGCGTGTGGAGGTGTTTCGCCGTCTCTCGTCTCTCTCGGTGGTGTCACGCTGACGTTGCCCCGCGCTCTTCTTCGTCTGCTTCTTGTTGGGGGCGTTGACACACAATTTCTGTGCAAAAAATGTGAAACAAAAAATGATATGTGAAAAATGTATATTACGGTATTATATGGTTGTTTAACGGGTTACCTGTTTATATAGATTATAGAAGTGTATAGGTTTTCTATTTTACATGCAATCCTACCTCGGTTATGTCGAATATAACAGGTATATTACACATACTTAAATATGTTCGGTGGGTGAGGTACAATTTAGCGCACCACTGTAATCTGTACGCTTCACCATGGCAAGCATGATGGATAGATTTGAGTGGGATGCATGCATGAGCGAGTCGATGAAAGCGCATAATGCTGCATGGGCGGTAGAAGATCAAGATCGTGAGAGACGTGAGCAGCGATAGCTAAACGCGCGTAGTGTATGTATCGTCTTGCTTTTATTTATCAGTACGGACGGGTGGGGGAGAATGAGAATGGCGTGACGACTGACTTGAGCGGCGAGTTTCTACTTGGATGCAGAGATGTAGAGCACTGCGAGCATTCATACCACAACATTAGCGATTAGACTCACTCACATCAGTAAACGCATTGGTACACAGAACCGCGCGTCTACAATAGAATAAGCAGCACCGCAGCACGCACCGTTGTTGCCTCGGATGAAGCAGTCGCCGTACTGTGCCTTGAGCTGTCCGTTCACGTACTCCTGCGTCTGCTCCATCGCGATGTTCATGAAGCCATCGAGGCACGCGAGCACGCCGCGGTACTCAACGCCGTTGTTGAGCTTCACGTCCACGGGTCGGCCCAGCACGCTCTTGAGGAAGTCCGACGGCGTCTTCTTCGATCGATCTTCTTCCATCTTGGCGCTCTCTTCTGTTCTGTTGTGAGGTGTGTGTGTGTGTTTTTCTGGAAGCCAACGCAAAAGCACCACCTGCAAATAATGCCCCCCCCTCAAACCACAAAATCACGGAGTAAATAACGTTGGTTTTATTGAATCCAACGCCTCAACATACGCGCTGCTTTCCTTTTCGTTCGTTGCCATTTTTCATTGCGAGCCATTTGTGGGAATGGAGGTGGAACGCGAGTATCTGCGCGGCGCGAGGCGCAAGGCGCGCGTCACAAAGGACTATTTCGACGACGACGACGACGTCGATGCGGTAGCAGATGATGCCAGCACACTCGGCCACCAAGAGCAGCAACAACAGAACGGTGGTGATGGCGCTGAGGACGACGAAGTGGATCCGCTGGACGCGTTCATGATGGGCATTGAGACGCAGGTTGTTGCGGAGCGCCAGACGACGAAGAAGCCCTTCGAGAAAGTACGTGCGCTGTTTTTTTTGCTCACATGGATGGCACATTACGATCTGTAGTATGGACACTAACTGGGCGAGGTCTCTGTGATGATATCATTGCTGTTATTGCGTGCAGCCTGACGTGTTGAACCATGGCGACGACGCAGACGCGTATCTGGACGAATACGCAAAGGTGGGGAGCTCTAATGGCTCTAGCGATTGCTTTCTTTGATGGATTAATTCTTATGCTGACCACACATTGCGTGCTATGTATGATACCGTCACAGAGCAAGAAACAGGAAAGCAGTAATGGTGGAGGTGGCTTTGACTACTCGGACGAAGAGGTGTACGCGACTGCCAAGCGAGTGGATCAAGACGGTTCGTATTGTTAATACAGCCTTCGAATGGCTCTAGAATGGATCACTCAATGCTAACGACACTATAATGCAGATAACTATGACGACGGACAGCAAGATGCCAAGAAGACCATGGAGGTGCTCGTGCCCGTCGACCACAGCCAAGTCAAGTACGAGTCCTTCCGGAAGAGCTTCTACGCTCCGCATCCGGATATCCTCAAAATGACTGCGCAGGAGGTCGAAGAGCTACGAAAAGAGCTTTCTGTTCGTACGGAAGGGGCTGACGCGCCGCTGCCCATTCGCTCGTTCGTGCAGCTCGGTTTTGACCGAAAGATGCTGGCGTTGCTGATGAAGCTCGGTCTCGAAGCCCCCACCGCCATCCAAGCACAAGCGTTTCCCGTCGCACTTTCTGGACGCGACATGATCGGCATCGCGAAGACGGGCTCGGGCAAGACGCTTGCGTTCACGCTGCCGATGGTGCGTCACGTGATGGATCAGCGCGAGCTGTGCAAGAACGAAGGGCCGATCGCGATCGTGCTGTCGCCGACGCGAGAGCTCGCGCACCAGATTTTCGTCCAAGTGAAGAAGTTTCTTAACGTTTACGGCGCCGAGTGTGCTGCGATCTATGGCGGCGTGGGCAAGTGGGAGCAGATCCAAGCAGTCCGCAAAGGCACCGAAGTGGTGGTCGCGACGCCCGGTCGCCTGATCGAGATGATCCGCAAAAAGACCATGAAGATGAACCGCGTGACGTTCGTGGTGCTGGACGAAGCGGACCGCATGTTCGAGATGGGCTTTGAGCCTCAGCTGCGGTCGATCATGGGGCAAATCCGGCCGGATCGACAGACGCTCATGTTCTCTGCGACCTTTCGGCGCCGCATCGAGGCGCTGGCGCTCGATATCCTGGACAACCCGGTGAAAGTGATGATTGGGAAGATCGGACAAGCGAATGAAGACATCCACCAGATCGCGGTGGTTCTGCCGAACGACAAAGCCAAGTGGCCGTGGCTGATGGCGAATCTGAAGCGCATCGCGAACGAAGGGCGAGTGCTGATCTTCGCGGGCAGCAAGATGGGCTGCGAGACGCTGACGAAGAACCTGAACGCCATGAAGTTCGCGTCGTGGTGTCTACATGGCGACAAAACGCAGCAGGAGCGTTCCGAGGCGCTGGCCAACTTCAAGTCTGGCAAGTGTCGGATTCTGGTGGCTACGGACGTGGCGTCTCGAGGGCTGGACGTGAAGGACGTGAAAACAGTCATCAACTTTGACATCGCCAAGAATATCGACATCCACGTGCACCGCATCGGTCGAACGGGACGCATGGGGCTCGAAGGCTTTGAACCAGGCACGGCGTACACGCTGGTCACGTCAAAGGAGAGCCAATTTGCGTCACAGCTGGTGTACAACATGGACGTGTCGGGCCAGAGCGTCGGGTCCGATCTGCTTTCGCTCGCAAGGCAAGACCCACGATTTCGACGAGGCACTCCTGCCTCGACCACGCGCTCAATGATTAATGGTACTGCTGGTGTTTCTGCATTCGCAAGTACACGAAGCGAAGAAACAAGTCACTCGGGAGTAGTGGGACAGGCTGACGAGGGTGACGAAGACGCGAAAGAAATGGAGCGGTGGGCTGAAAGCCGTCGCACTAGCAAAGCCGACCAGCGCAAGGGACTTGGGTTTTCTGTTGGGTCGGAAGGAGGTAAAGGGTCAGCGGGACGAGGCTTTGGAGCAGGCATGGGACGCAACTTTGTCAAGGCTTCGTCTGCTGCTGCTCTGTCGTCGTCGTTCCAAAGCGCGTTTGTGAAATCGACAACCTCAGTTCCTCAAGTCCCCCCGCCCGCTCCAGCACAACAGCAGCAACCGATATACCAGGGACCACCTCCGCCCGCGCGCCAGCAGCAACCGGTATACCAGGGGCCGCCTCCACCGCCTCCGTCACAAGTTTATCAGCAGATGGCTTCTTCAAGTGCTCGGGTTCCTTTACCACCTCCTCCACATCATGCGTATCAACTAGCACCTTATTCACATGCCCAGGTTCCTCATAGCTTCCCATCTCCACCGCCACTTTCGGCTCCTGCAAGAACGATTGAAGAACCAGTGGCACAGGTCAACGTCATCACTCATAAAGCCGTGGAAACGCCCGCGGTCGTAGCCCTCTTTGCATCCGGTGGCGAAACTTCACAGCTGCAAGACGACAAACGTCATTTAGAGACAAACGTCACCGGTGCATCACCAGCAAATAGCGCTTCTTCCAACAAGCAAAGCAACTTAAACGGAGATTCCCGACTCGAGAATCGCGAAAGAAAAGGCACAAGCAGCTCCAGATCTCTTTCCGCCAGCCCTCGAAAGAGATCGAGTTCCTATCGAAAAAGAGGTCGGAGCCCAAGCCGCAGCCGAAGCCGCAGCCGGCACAGGCGAAGTAGCAGACGACGAAGCCGAAGCAGCGATCGGCGGAGTCGTCGAAGAAGTTCAAGTCGGAGCAGAAGTCGGAGCAGAAGTCGAAGCAGAAGTCGGCAGGATAGAAAGAGAGGGCGGTATTCGCGATCGCGGTCTCGATCGCACTCGTACGAAAGGCGCGACCGTCGCTATCGCTAGCTCTCTACTATCCGCTTTAGGCAACCGAATGCAGGTGATGGTGGTTCTGAGCATTGCCTGATAGACAACCTGCAGATTGTATAGACAACGTGCAGATTGTCGAGCAAAAATGAAAGTGGAGACGATTTTTGAAATGCGATTTCCTTTTGTTTCCAGATACAAATCCCGTGCGTGTATCTTCAGTATCAGGCTCACTCACCACTCTCACCTCTCAACTACTTGCTAATCCATGCATCTATAGAAAATTAAAAAAATACAGGGAGGGTCCCTTCCTGCCATAGCGGCGGCGGGCGTTTTGAGTGCGTCTGGGAATCCCATCGTCCTAGTTGTCGACCTATCGCTCTTGATGCGTTTAGCCTTCCTTCGCCTCCTCCTCTGTCTTCTTTTCTTCTTCTACCACAGCTGCCGCACTCGTCTCGTCACTACTACTAATCACAGTCTCCGTCACAATTGTGGCCATCACCGTCTCCGTCACAGTTGCAACAGCCACAGCCTCCGACTCAACTTCCGCTGCAGTCTCCGTCGCAGGCTCGGTCGTAGTGTCCAAATCCGTCACATTCACTTCCGAGAGGATCTCCGACTCGTCCATCGGCGTCGTGTCAAAAGTCGCCGTGAAGCTCGAGGCAGTAATCGACGTGTCGTCAAACGCAGCCCAGCTACCGCTCGCTTCAAAGCTCGCCCATCGGTCAGTCGCGTCCACCTCTGTCGCGTCTACGGCTCCACTCGTAGCGCTAGTAGTAGGGAACGCACTCGCGACGCCTCGAGGGTCAAAGTCGAAGCCATCGTCGGAGTCTCGGTTGTGGCCATATCGCTCGTCCTCGTCCTCGTCCTCACTGCTGCTGCTGTCGTTCATAATTTCAGGAAGCATCGGCGTGTCGTTGTTGTGCTTCTGGTCAAAGTACAGGTCAAAGTCGTTCGAGTTCGAGCCACCAAAGCCAGTCGCACCGAGCATTTCCGCAAACTGAGCGTTCAAGAGCTCGTCGCTCTGGTTGAACCCCATGTATGGGTCTTCATTGCCAGAAGAGATGCTCACTCCACCCAGCGGCAAACGCTCGCGCTCGTAGATCGGAGCAAGCACCTTGGTCGACAACTCCTCCCACTTGGTCCACAACGCTTGATCTTCTTCGAGAAGCTCCATCACTGAGTCAGCGTGAGTCATATCATTAAGCGAGCGACCGTCGGCGGCGCTCCCACGCGCATCCTCAGCGAGAGACATGATCATGTTGCAAATGCGGTGCAGGTGACCCATGTATCCAAGTGAGTTTCCCTTCGCCTTGGCTGTGGCTTCGTCATTCTTCTCATGCGCCTCAACAATGCGCAGCAACAGGCGCGCGTTCTTGATCAAGCCCACGAGCAAATCTGGTCCACCGCTCTCGAGAATGCCCACAACCATGCTCTCAACGTCAGCGTGCAGCATGTTGTTCGATTCAAACGTGAAAAAGAGGTCCAGGCAAATGTCAATCACATTCTGCACATCCAAACAGAAACAACAACAAAAATACGACTATTAGCACCTCAATAATTCCAAAGGATACCGAATCGTTCATGAGAAATCGCAAGCGTACCTCTTTCAAAAGCGCAGCATCCACTTTGTGGTACTTGGACTGCATCAAAAGCACGAGAAGCCCAACGAGCTTCAGTCGTCGCAGTCCAAGGCGAGGGGTTTCCTGGTAGCGCTGGTTGCGCAGCGTACCCGCGGCGTGGTCTTCACCTCTCAGCGTCGCGCAAATCTGAGGAATTCGTTCGACTGTGCTGGTGACCGCAGCAGGCATCTCTTCCGAAGCCGAGTATCGCGGGTTCGTGTGACGGGAGAGCAAGGCGCTCAAGACCGACAGCGCCGACGTCATCGACGATGCATTAACATTCTCGACATCCACTGGAATCGCAAGCGCAATGATCTTTTCGGCCACTTCCTTCGTCTCGAGGTACTCCAGCAGCGCAAACGACGCAGGGGAGCTCATGGAAGTCGGCGACGCTGGATCGTTTTGCTGCGCACGGGTGCCGCAGTGGATAATATCGACAAGAACTTCCGCCGAGTGTTTGTGCACATCGCTGTCAGTGGCACGACCTTCACTGTCCGTTGGCGCGAGGTTTGTGACCAGCAAGTCCACGACGAGCGTCTCGTGCTGCCACGCGAGCGACTTTTGAAGCGACGACGTCGGCGTGCCCACAGAGATATCGTCATCGTCGTGACCGCCACCGTACCATGCGTTAGACGGTGGGAAGCCCATCGACATGCCTGGAAAGTCCATTTCGTCCATGTAGTCTGTATGCATGCGCAACAATTCATACTAAGTATTGCAAACTGTCCAAGAATGTGGAGAATGCGTGCAGTTGACACTTACCAGAGTGGTATGGCTGCAACAGGCGCTTCAAGAGCTCTGCGATCGAAAACGACTCGGCGTGGGAGACAAAGCCCTTGAGCAGCTGCTCCGAGTTCTTGTTCATCAGTGCGGTCATCTCCTGCGGCTTACGCACCATGAGCATTGACATGATCTGCAATAATGTATCCACAACAGTGTCCATCATTAGTTTGACGTTTAAGCATATCCATATACAGCAAGTCACACTTGCTACACTACTACCCACCTTTTCAAAGTATCCTGCAAGACGCGAGTCGAGCGGCCCTTCTTGGTAGAGGAACTCAAACATCGTTTCAACGATCTTTCCCTCCGAGGCACTCGCGAGCGTCTCGGTGATACTCATGATGTCGCAGCAGATCACCTCGCACGACATGTATGGGTACTTCAATGCGCGCATGTCGTCCGACGGATCTTCCGGCGTGCGCACGACATACTCGATCATCTTGAGCACCGACTGCTCCTGCGCGAGGCTGCAAGAAGCACCATACAGAGAGTGATCAGTGTCAATCTCCCCCTCGATAGTAACAAGAGCAACACCAATAGCGAGACACTATTATACACATCAACACATACAATTCCAGCAGTTTGGTGTTGCGGGTCTTCACTTCCTGGATCAGCTCGTCCTCCTCCAGCACTTGCTCGAGCGTAAAGTCGTCCTTCTCCAGCAGGTCGTTCAGCGGACTGCTCACACACATTATCAACAGATCCATCCATCCACCCACACACACACACACACACACACACATCGTCGTTAGCCCTTACTCGTCCATCTATCAATCTCTTGCATGCTGCCTGCCATAGGCTTCATATTTATAGCAAGCCCGCCCCCGCATTCGCATTCATACCTGGAGATATTGAAGAGCGACGAGCCCTTGCCCCAGACGCTCGACTCGTCCATGGAAAACAGCGACATCTCTACTACGTGCGTCTTCTCTTCTCTTCGGTTGTGGTGGGTGCTCTAGCTCTAATAGACGCAGATAGACACAGACGGCTCGCTCGCTCGCTCACGCCGTTCTCTCTCTTCGCGTTCGTTCTTCTCGGCGCTCTTTTCGGGTCTGGGGGTTGGTTATTGAGCCAAAAAAAGCCCCAGGGAAACGTGAAAGAAAGCGCGAGTGAGTGTTTTGTGGGGCGGAAAAGCAGACCGCCCGCCCGCAAAACCGGTATACCGGCGCACTTGCCGGTATTCCGTCAAGACGCGCGCGCTTTCTCGTAAAACAGGTGGGCTCACAGGCTCATGGGTCGATATCCACCAACCCGCCCACCCACCAACCTAAATATAGAGAGAGGCAGTGCAAAAGAGGAATGAACCAAAAGCCTCCTAGATTCCAGTGTTAAAGAGGATAATACAGCGGGAGGCTATACACAGAGGAGCGAAATCCGCAACATTGGGAGCCAAAAGAAGAACGAAGAGAGGAGGGAAGAATGAGATGAGGGACTCGACGCATCCACGTGATGCGGAGGCCTGCGCAATTGCGTTTTCGCTGTGTGGCCGTGATGCCCTCGTGTCACTCTCTCGCCTCTCTCGATACAAAAGCGGATGGAGTAGGTGGCTTCGCTCGTTCATCCATGAAAGAACGAAGCCATTCATCGCGTCACGCGGCCCTCCTTGTTGTGGTCAACCTCATTCGCGACTGATCGACAAACCGCGCAACAAACCGCGCAACAACCCGCGAAACAGTCTCGAAAGAGACAGAGCAGCCAGTTGTATCCATTGTTGATACTCACCAGAGCCATCCTCCTCTCAGGCTGCTTTGCACCATTCTCACCGCTGCTGTCTGCGAGCTGGTGTCCTTATTCATCAGTCACTTCGCATCCAGCGTGGCTGCATCCAAATCAGTCCGCTTGCTCGCCCTCGCCAACCCCTCGTTTGCATTTTGCCTTGAAGTTGCTGCAACTTTGCAAAGGAGGCGGGCACTCTTCTGACTGTGGTCCAACCATCCCGTCAATCGGAAGATCTCAAGGCGTGGGCGTGCACGATTGAATGACCACCGATGCTCGGTGGAGCCATCGCGTCCAGCCAAAGTTTGTGGCGTCTTTGAACGCAAGAATGCCTCAGCCGTTCTGGGCCAGCCCTCACTCAACGGCGTCTTCAGTCCGCCGACCCCATTGGGGAGACAAGACGACCAAGCAGTACGGCTAGAGTTGATGGTTGTTCATCAACCCAATGTCCGATGAAAGAAGGCTAACCCTCACTTCCCAGCAGAATCAGAGCGAGCGGAGCTTGAGCAAGAGCTTGTTCATCTGGTGCTGCTGCGCGCTCTCCACGAGGCGAAGCGACCCGGGAGCTTGCGAGTTCGAGACAAACGGCAGGTCACTGACACTTCGGACCCGCGGCAATGCTGGCTGCGTGGCTCTACCTGTGCCTCTGCTTTGCCGTTCCTGGCTCTGGAACGCCGCGCACTGCTCCCACTTGAGGAACCCCGCGCGCACCTCCTCGATGAGCGTCACGATCTCCACAAACGCAGCCTGGTCGATCTCTTCTCGCTCATGATGGCCTCCTGATGATCCTAATGCTACACCATTCGCGTGGTGCCGGAAGAGCGCGCGCAGGATCTCTTCGTGCTGGAGGCGGAACATCGCGCCGTAGAGCGCGCTGATCGCGTGGCCGAAGCCCACGTCAAAGTCCATCACGTGCCGTCGGATCCGGTTCGAAGGCTTGAACACGCGCAGCCCCCACTTGTCGAACGCCTCGATGACCCGGACGAGCCCCGTGGCGTGTGAGACCACCCTGTTGTACTTTCTCACAGTGCCAGCGCCTGGGGTCAACGGTAGAGCTTCCATTCGTTGCGCAGCGTGCGGCAGATCGCGTGAAAGAAACGGTTGACGAGGCGGATCTGCACCGCGTCACTGTACGTGAGGAACCGCAGCGTCTGCACCACGCAGCGCACGGGCCAGCGCTCGAGTTTCCCGACGGCGACGCACTGGGTTGGCGGGTACGACGCCAGCATGAACTTGTAAGAAGATGGCGTCAAGGAGGAAGAAGAAAGATCACTATTCGAGGAGCTACTGCTCTCCGTTGGTGAGTCGCTGGTGATGATCTCACCGCCAGCAGCAGGGCAGTCGACTTGCTTGGTGGTTTTCATTTGTTGAATTCGTTCCAGAGGCGATCTTGAGATCGTGACGAAGAAGCTGCCGCAGTAGTTGATCGCGATCGGCTGCCATGACGACGACGACGGCGCTGGATACTTGAGCACGTGGCGACAGGCGCCGGTGTCCGAGAAGAAGAGGATTTGGTACTTCGTCGGGCCAGAGTCGCACACGACGATCTCGCCAGCCAGGCTGATCGCAATGTCCGTGGGCGAGTCAAAGACGGACTGCAACTGAGACGCTGTCGAGAAACCAAATTCATCCACCTCATCACTCATCAATGGCAGCTCCACATTCGGACTCAGGGGCAGCGAAGACGAAGCTGTAAGAGAAGGCTCCACTCGTCTTCGCCGCCGCCGACTGCTCCCCCAGACCGCAATCACTTTCCCCTTGGCGCTCAGGCGCTGGATGCGTTTGTTCCCCTGGTCGCACACGAACAGATCGCCGTTGCGCGCGATGGCGATCGCACATGGGCTTGCGAACTCGCCGGCGCGCCAGCCCTGCCTGCCAATGATCATCACGATGCCGCCGATCTGCGTCATGATCTGCACCTGGTGGTTGCCCGTGTCGACGATCGCCAAGTGGCCCAAAAGCGTGAACTTGAGGTCGCTGATGCTGCGAAACTCGCCTCGCGAGCCTCCGGGACGTCCGAAGTAGTACTGGAGCGTGCCGCTGCCCATGAACACCTGGACCCTACTGAGCCTGGTGTCTGCGACCGCGATCTCGCCGCGCGAGTTCACGTCCACGGCGACGGGGAGCAGAAATTTGCCCGAGCCCGTGCCCTTGTCGCCGATCTTCTCCATGCCGGCGTTCACAGCGAACTGTAGCTGCTCGCACTGAAGAGGATCTTGTTGTTGACCGTCGTCGTTCACTACAGTGAGCACGCGGTAGACTCGGACGCAGCAGAGCACGGGATCGCAGACCAGGAAGCATTTCGTCAGCGGATTCCAGCAGCAGCCTCGAAAAGAAGGAGTCAGGGCAGGTGATGCTGATGGGGCAGGTGACGATGATGAAGGTGTGTGGTCGTCAGCTGCTGAGTGTGTAAAGAGCGAGTGGTCGACGGCGCATCGCTTCTCGAGACCGCTGTACTTCCAGCCTGCGAGCGGCGACACGTCGAGTTCCATCGTCACCCTGAACGGTGAGTCATTGGCCCTAAAGAGGTATCGACTGCTGCCTCTGATTGACACGCGAAACAGACACACACACGCAGACGTTTTCCAAATAGCTCTAACTGTGGCTGTGGGGTTATATACTTATACTTAGTTGGTTGGTGGAGATTGTGCTGGTGTTGGTTCTGCCGCCACCGGGTTCTCGACGCTTTCGTAGCCCGCAGCAGCAGCAGCAGCGAAGGCGGACCGCTTGATCATCCTGAGGTACGCGACCAGCACGACCACGCAGCTGGCGCAGAGCGCCATGTTGACGGAGAAGAGCACCTGCCAGGACGGCAGCACGCCCGGCAGGAACGGCATGACCATCCGCGCGACGGACGCGGACGAGCCGAAGACGCCCATGAGCATCCCCTGCGGCCGCGTGCCCAGCACCTTGGAGAACGCCGACACGACCACGGCCGAGGCGATCGGACAGCCGATGCTCCACACAAACACCTCGGCGACGACGAAGAGCTCGAAGAACCGGTTGGGCGAAGACGATGAACTTGAAGAGCTGGACGAGCTTGAGGCGGACATGAGCGTGCAGAGCACCACGAGCAGCGCGTTCCCGACCATGAGCATCGCGAAGCCGAAGAGCAGGAAGCTCACGTCCGAGACGCGCTTGCCGAGCAGCTGTAGCGTCGCGTAGGAGACCAGTCCGAGCAGTCCGACCAGGAAGTAGAAGCTCGACGCGTCCTCGGTCGCCGAGTACGACTCCTCGGCCTCGACGGACGTGCGGTTCGTGGTCTGCAGAAAGAGCGGCACGTTCACGGTCTCGAACACTGACAGGATGCCGCGCGCGTTGAAGTTGAGGAAGATGAACACCATCACTCCGATGGACACCATGCGCTCGGACAGGATCGGAGTAGCTGCTGCTGCTGACTGTCGTAGAGCTGCCGCTGTGCCTTCTTCCGTCTTGGAGACAGCATCATCACCAACTGGGAGGAGCGCCTTGGCTCGTCGCGCACCTGGCGCGTCGTCGCGCGAGATGGTCGCGTCGAAGATGAGGTTGTTGAACGCGAGCGTCATGAGGTTGAGCCCCACGAGCACGAAGCCTGGCGCCGTGAACCGGTTGAGCTGCAGGTAGTCGCCCGCGACGTTCACTTCGATGTTGCCGAAGACGCCGCCGAGTCCCGGCGTGAGCGCGTACGCGAGGAACACGACGGTCGCGAACATCGTGAAGAACTCGAGGCGCTGGTCCACGTTCGTGAGCATCGCGATGTTGGCGCGACACACACTGCGATTCCCCGCGCCAAAGCCGACCATGCAGCGACTGAAGCCCAGCAGCGCCTTGCTGTGGATGGACGGCGTGTAGGGCAAGATATACAGGAGGTTGCCGATGACCGAGACGACACCGGCGATGTTGTAGAGCGCGCGGAACGACATGCGGTCGCAGAGCCAGCCGAAGAGCAGCGACGACACGAACCGGCCGAGGGAGAAGAGCGACGTGAGCAGCCCCATGAACACGATATCGCCGCCGAGCTCCTGCGAGTACGTGAAGAGCGTCGGCAGCACGAGCCCGCGCGCAGCTTCGGCGCTGAACTCGGCCAAGCAGATGAGCGCCATGTGCGCGTACCACGAGCG
>JAASGV010000318.1:0-27883 GCA_023334355.1 Globisporangium abappressorium
ATGTCGGTTCTTGAATAACTTTAGCCAAGTTGTCGAGGCTGTGAAGCTTGCTGTCTCGCTCGCACTCGCCACCTCTAGCGCCTTCAGCTGCACCATCATGGCGGTGATAGGCACGCCGAAGCCACGCAGCTCGTTCACCCATGTGACGATCACGCGCTCATCGTCAGCAGACAGGACGGTTGCGGCACCGAGACTTCGCGCTTTCTTCTTCTCTGCAGGCGACGCACACACGTGTTCGAGCGCCTCTCTATCTCGTCCCCACTGGTAAATGAGCTTCCTGAGACTGTCAAATCTGCTGCAAGCCAAATTGGGATAGAATTTACGAATGACCGCAGACATGTCGCCAAGCTTATCAAAGCTTGCCACCACCGCAAGCTTGTGACGAGCGGTAAACGCAGTGCGCGCGTTCTTGTTCTTGAGCCATCCGGGTCCTCCGAATGACTTGCGCGCCATCGATGATCGGGCCGAATGAGTGGCATTATCGCTCTCACGATCGCAAGTAACGATGAGAGCCAGTGGTCATAACAAATGCAGGATAGTATAGACCACATTAATATACGTGAGCACATAGCGTGGTCAACATTAAGCCGGTACTTTTCTATTTTGTCTGTTTTAACTAAATTTGAAAGACCGCATCATTTAAGGACGCTGATTGGGTAATATTCTACTGTCTGTTATAAAGAACGTCAGTAACAACTAAACAAAGCCGGTGTGTTGAAAGCATTATCAAATGGAAGACTGGCACATTGAGATGGGGACCTTGGTATGAGCACCTGAAAGTGCCCACCAATCTTGCTCAATGACAAAGATGATGATCTTTATGGATAGTGGAGCCCAGATTTGACCCCCACGTTCGCTTGTTCGCACTCTATGAGTCGATTGCAGTACGCATTCCAGCCCTCAAGCGTCAGCATCCGGGGTGTTCTCCGATCGACCTGGTTGCGCTGCATCTCCAGGGCTCGGAGCTGCTCGTGTGCATGCCGTTCGTGGCGACCTGCAGAGCACAACGATGCGAGACATGGACTTGGCTTAATATCACCTCATAAAGAATCAACGGACTTATCCTGATAGAAGATGGCGACACAGCAGCGCAAGATCAGCAGCATCACGATCTCACAAATCAAGAATGCAAAAGAGATCGACAAGTCACTCTGAGAAGCGACCTCGCGACCTTTGCTGCTTTTCGGAGCGCAGGTTTCCTGGCCGACGCTGAGCGCCTCGAAGATCGTACCATTGCCTGAAGCTCGAAGGGTGCAGATGGCTGTACAGGCAAAGCCGTCGTCTCCGACGCATGACGACTTGTCCGTGGGTCGCAGCACACCAGCTTGAAAGTCCTCGACCCACTGGGTTCGACAACTCGCGCACTCACTATCACTCGCCAGGCAGTAGGTCGTGTTGGATAACCAGAAGGACGCATTATCAACCGGAATTCCACTCAAATTCGGCGCAGCGCTCGGTATAAATGAGGTTGCATCAGAGGCGCTCACGCACACACCAAGCGGAGTAAGGATACACTAATCATCATAGTTTAAGATCAAAATGTCAGATGCCTGTTAGCTGTAGTAGGTATGGTCATGTTAAGAGGCATCGCTGTACCGACAAGAAGTGAGTTGAATTAACTTACCTCCTCGCCGCTTTGAAGCTTGACGTTGAGGCAGTCGTGGCAACTGCGCGGATAGCCATGGGAGCTGCAACCGCACGTGTCCTCTGCACTGGTGGAGACGCTCTTGCTGGTTCGAATAGCTATCGGCTGGCTCCAAGGAGAGCTCCCCCTACTTGGGTGCGCGACCGAGTCGTTCATCCCTGCTTCATTACTGCTTCTGTCCGTTCCGAACGAAATTCTTCTGGTGCTGGCTGTGGCCCTGAGTGCACTCTCAGGAAGCTAGTTCGTGAATGAGGTGCAGAACCACGCCCTACAGTGGCCCCCAAGCGAGATCTGCTGCGAAAGTATCTGCTTTGAAAAGATTAGTCCTTGTCTTCTCCGACAAAATAGCACTGTGACATTCTAATGGTTGTTTTTTATTCCCAAGTGTAAAAAACCCAGAGTATCTGAAAGCCGATATTGGTGTGCATTTAATGCTAAACACTTGTTCTACGATGCGATAGACTTACCTCAGTCCACGCATCAAACGACTAAACAGCAAGCACGTGATACAGTTTCCCTTCCTCCAAGCCTTGGACGGATGTCCACGTTCAGGTTAGATGCCCTACCCGATTCCTATTCTATCCCAGCTTTTGTGGTTATTTGGAAACACTTACAGAACTTCAGACACTGTTGGTGTTGCTACCTTCGAAAGAATATACCAGAGGGGCGGCATTTGATCATCAACAATTATTATTCAGTCTCAATGCCGGATACGTTTCTTGATGAATTAGCAAACCTTCACTTTAAATATGACACTTGAGCGAGAAAGAAAGATAGATAGATATTTTGGTGCGAGGAATTACAAAAGTGACGTGCTATCGGCGTGGGATCTGGTCCTCCAGAGGTTCTCGCCACTCAGTTCTCTTGGGTGGAGTGCTGCCTTGCGAGTTGACTCGGGGACGCTGGGCGGAAGCCCTCGCCTTCTTCCACAACAACGCGAGTGGGCTCCTCCGTCAGAAGCGAATTGTTCTTGAGCCCCAAACTCTCCTGTTCGCGGTCGATCAGTTGTTCTCTATAATCATTCCAGCCTTTGAGCGTCAATATCCGACCAGAGAGATTGACTCCATTACACTGCTCTCTCAGTGCTTGGCGTCGCTCTCGCATACGACGATTATATCGACCTGTGAAACCCATGCAGCAACAAATGACAATGGTTTAGATTTAGAGAGTTCGTGACAAATTGAGCAATGCGGGACACACGTACGCTGATGGAACTGCGCCACGCCCATGCGCACCGAGATCACTATCATCAATACGCCGCCGAACAGCATCGCTATGTTTCGGACCAAGATGACAGTGGTCGAGTATGGCAAGGACAAGTCCAAGTTGAACAAACCGCATGTCTTACTGCCGACGTTGTACGACTCGGGCAGCATGATGCCGCTGGATACTCGGAGCTCGCAGTACGCTGTGCAGATACAGCCGCCCTCTCCAACGCACAAGAACTTGTACTCGGATCGCAGTGATTCCATCCCGTATCCGTTCACCCACTGCACCCTGCAGCTCAGGCACGCGCTGTCACCAGCCGCGCAGTAGGTCGTGTTGGTAGATCCAAAGAATTCGTTGTCGTGGGGGATCACGCTCAAATTTGTGCTCACTGTGGCTTGGTTCATCGAACTGAAGTACGGCCGATAGAAGTCTGCGTCGGTAGCGCTCATGCAGACACCAAGGGGGTTGACGAAGCACTGCTCCGCACACAGACACAACAAAGTACACAAGCACATTAGTCAGAATGCCACAAAGCTCATAGATCAGTTACAGCAGCTAGATCCACTACAGACGTACGTACTTGTTCACCAGTTTGAAGCTGTGCATTGATGCACTCGTAGCAGGTGCGCGAGGTGCCATTGGCATTGCATCCACATGTGCCATCGACTGAGACGTTTTTGGCGGGCAGCGTGCCTGCGGGTGTGGTGCTGGGAGTAGGAACGATGACGACTGGGGTTCCAGTCAAGTACACGACCGAACCGTTCGGGTCCGACGAACCATTGCCGGAGGTGCCGACAGCAGAGGATGCCATGCGCGTCTGTCGCTCGCTCGTTCGCTGCTGTCCGAAGCGCTGCTGCTCTCTGTGCTCTTGAAGCCGCGAGTGCGTAAATACCCATGGTTGACAAGTTGACAGAGCTCTTCGAAAAGGGTGGTGTTGATTGACATCCACTCTCGCTTAGGTTTAGTTCTGAACACTTTTACAACGGAGGGGAGGGGAATTCTTTGATTCGCATGAAACTTAAACGAGGCTTATCAACAGCTTACCCGAAAAAGACTTTTTATAATCAAACTAATCTTTATTATAATAGTGTGTGTTCGATATTGAAGTCTACCTCTTTTATTTATTTCACGATTATCAGAACACAAATTATTAAGGGTAGAAGACAATGTTTTTTCATCCTTTCCTTGAAGGAAACCTTGCAGGAAGTCTTCGCCGCTTAGGGCTGGCTCCGACGACTGCAAGTCTATTCCCCCACTTCTCAGTGCACTCGAGCGCAAGCGTGCATGACTGAGGTGGCGGTTCGACGTCCATCCAAAGTTGGACATATATTTCAACATACCGGTATCGCGAATCATATAGAGTACTCCGATCTGCCTTGGCAACTTCAAAACATTAACCAGGGTACATTTAATAGCGAATCAAGTCTCTGTTCCCTGTACGACCCAGCATGAATACTGTGAAATATCCATACCAGGGATATCGTAGGTCTATCATTATCGAAGTTGTCTGCTCTAGCAATCGTATCAGTTGTCAGGTGCGGGCTGATGTCTTGGCAGTTGACTCGGAGACGCTGGACGGAAACCCTCGCCCTCTTCTACAACAGCGCGAGTGGGTTCCTCCGTTAGCAGCGGCTTGGTTTTGAGTCCCAAGTTTTCCTGTTCACGACCAATCAACTGCTCTCGATAGCCATTCCAGCCATCGAGAGTCAACATCATATCGGAGCGATTGACTCCATTGCGCTGCTCTCTCAGTGCTCGACGTCGCTCTCGCATGCGACGGTCAAAGCGACCTATGGAATAGCCACACAACCAAACAAAAGACCATTTAGTTTACAGCAAGCTCAATAGGAAATTATAGAGCATAAGGCTCGGAAGGCACGTACGTTGATGGAACTGCCTCACCCCCATCCGCACCACGAGCACGATCATCAACGCGCCACCGAATAGCATCATCACGTTACGAGCCAGAGTGATAGCAGCTGAGTACTCCATGGACCAGCCGAATTGGGACGAATAGCACGCTTCGTTGCTGCCGATGGTGAGGGAACTCGGGACTGTGACATTGCCGGACGCTCGGAGCTCGCAGTACGCTGTACAGATGCAGCCGCTCTCCCCAACGCACGAGAAGTTCTTCGTGGACTGCAATGAGTCCCTCTCAACATCAGTCATCCACTGCGCTTGGCACTGGAGACACTTGCTGTCAGGAATCGTGCAGTACGTTGTGTTGGAGGACGAAAAATACTCGTTGGCGGACGGGGTCGTTGTCGTGCCGGCCGTACTCACCGCGTTAAAGTACAGCCGATAGTACTCGACGTCTTTCGCACTCACACAGATCCCCAGCGGGTTCACGAAGCACTGTACAGAACGCCGAACAGCACCACAGAGACACCGTTATTATGCCATACTCTACACGAGGCGAATGAGTGCCAGCACAAAACGCACTTGTTCGCCGCTTTGAAGCTCTACGTTGAGGCAGTCGCCGCAGCTGCGCGGACTGCCGTTGGCGCTGCAGCTGCACGTGTCGCCTTTGCTGGTGGAGACGCTTTTGCTAGGGATGTAGTGGACGACGGGGGCTGCTGTCATGTGCTCGCTCGAGCCCGAGCCGCTCGTGGTTGTCGTTGCCCTGCTGCTGTCACGAACCGTAGACGTCATGGCTCTCTTCTCTCTGCGACGCTGTCAGTGCTGGTGTAATACTGTAGTGTGTTGTTGCGAACGTGAGCAAACTACTACTGCCGCGGTTATCGGAGCTTTTCAAACATATTTGAGGGTATCTGCTCCCGATCAAGTTTATTGCGGGATTCGCTTATCCAAATGGAACTCTTGTGCCTCCTTTACCCATTCAACTTAAACGAGGCTCAACAGCTGGAGCATAACAATTACCTTTTTATTATCTATGGGCTGGAAACTCTATAGTGCATAGTCTCACAATAACGCTAGAAAATATTACTTTTTTGGCAACTATTTTGCCTCTTTAGCAACTAAAATGCATGATCAAAGGCTGAAATTCGAATATTTTCCTTCTTCTTGGTGACCTCAAAGCTGACCACATCAGGGAATCAGACATCAAAGCTTCCAACTGCTCTTTCTCACTCTCCCTTGATGCCCCGCGCGACGCTCAATGCGACGCTGAGCGGCGGCTCCTGCGGCTTCTACGGCTCGCCCGCCACGTCCGTCGCGCGTTCGTGCTACGACTGTCTCGCCTACGTGGTCATCAGCGAGCCCAAGGTTGGTCTGTCTATGTTTACTCCTATGTGTGTCCTTTCTCTCTCTCTCATTGGGAGAGAATACCGCATGACAGTCATGCCATGGCTACATGAACCTTACCACCATGTCTGTCCTCTATGTGTCTCTGTGTTTTGTATGTGATAATCAGGGTTGCATGATCAATGAGAATGGACAGTGTGCGTCAATGCCCGACTTCAGCCCGACGCTCGACTATCATCGTGTGAGCAATGCCTCGCGTCGTTGTCGTCCACCGCGAGCGTTCAGTACCCAGCGGCGAACACAATCTACTGCGGCTCGGGGACCATGCCGTCGTACACGCTGTGCTTGACTGCGAGAAGCTTCAACGGCTTCTATGACTTGATCACCTGTGTGTGCGTGGGCAATTGCGAGAAAGGGTCGGAGCTGAGCGAGCAGATCGACCAGGCGGTAAAAATTCTTTCCAGCGCGTCCAAGCAAACCTTAATCGTGTTTATCGTTCTTGTCGTGGGTGCCATTGCGATCATCGGTTTTATCACCTACTGCACGCGTAGACATCGGAAAGCCAAGAAGCGCCACAGAGGTGGGTTATCAGATGTGTTGCTGTTGCTATTGTTGGGGTTTCGATTACAGTTGCAACGGCTCACGCGCTTCTATCTGTGTTTTATACTGTTGGGTTTCTTCAGAGCAACTGATGCAGCAACAACTACAATTTCTTCAGCTCCAACAACAGCGACAGCAGCAGGTACCGCAACCTCCGTTCAACCGCCAGGTATATCGAGCTCCTGTCAGCTCCGCAAGAGCTATCGAGTACCCACAGAACCGAGAAGCGGAGTCTGAGATTATGCTCTTTGTCTACAACTCTGACGGTGGGGCTGCGCCGGAGCAACGGTAGGAAATGGACCAGGAGTACCCATACTCGCGTGTAGTTGATGTGATCCCATCAGCACCAGAAATGGACAGCCATCCGCACCCAGGAGCGCCGTCGTACCACTGATCAGGTGCAATTTGAAGTGACGTATCAGATTTGACAGTATACGATGATGAGGTACTTAGCTGAAATTCACAAAGGTAGGAGCTCGTTTGGACTCGTGAACAAATCTGTTGAGGTAGTTAAGTGTCTTGAACCAGCTCCCCACCATTTTAACATTTTACTGGAAGGAAGAACTGAGATGTCTGTCCTACCAAAATAACGTCACTGTCCTCACAGACTCGGGGGCTCAATGCGCTCTGATGGAGAGTGCTCCGTTGTTCGCAGCTGACTCGTGAACGCCTGTAGAGAGCCCTCACCTTCTTCGATCACGACGTACACGAAAGAAGGGGCTTCAGTTAGACGCGGTTCGGTCTTGAGACACAGTCTCTCGCTGCTCGTGATCAATTAGTTGCTTCCGGTATCCAGTCCAGCCCTCAAGTGACATCTTTGGGTCGAACCGATTCGCTTCGTCCCGCTGCTCTCGTAACGCCAGGCGTCGCTCTCACATGCGGGGTTCGTGGCGTTCTACAAACACGCGGGAGATAAGAGAATCAAGAATTAGAAAGGTGTAGCCGCATCAGGTTTGGAAGACTAGTCATCACGTACTCTGATGGAAGTTCGCCACGTGCTGCCGCACAGTCAGCAGAATGGACGCTGCCACAAGCACGAGCCCCAGCAAGCTTCAAGTCGCGCGGTTATTTGGGGCGACATTCTGCGGCGGCGTGCTCCGTCGGCTGATCGAGTCCGAGTCGAGAGGGCTGTTGTACGACGCGGGCAGTGTGACGTTGCTGCTGGATACCTGGTGTCCACAGTGCGCTGTGGACAGATACAACCGCTCTGTCCGACGCACGAGGACTTGTCCATAGACTTCAATGCATCACTACTGAAAGCCTGGACCCATTACATTCTGCAGCTCGCACACTCCGCATCACTAGCCGCGCAGTAGGTCGCGTTGGAGGACGAGAAGAACGCGTTGTTGTGCGGGATGACGCTAGAGTTAGGCGTGTTACCTGTCGTATATTTTGCATTAAAAGAGGCTTCTGCATTGCGACCGCTCACGCAGACCCCAAAAGGGTCAATGGCGCACTGAGTGAGATGACCACGCGAAATAAACGTCAGTTGGGCTCAAACATCATCAAGCACTGCACATGTACAGTAAAACTAAGCTTAACGTACTCTCTCGTCGCTTTGAAGCTGGACGTTGAGGCAGCCGTAGCAAGTGCGCGGCGTGCCGTTGGCAGCGCAGCCGCAAGTGTCCTTTGCGCTGGTGGAGACGATTTTGGACGGCAGTACTGAACCCATGAGGAGGCTGCTATGGAGGCGATCACGACGGCGTCGCTTGAGCTGGATGAGCCACTCCTATTGTTCATGTCGGATGCTGCAGGTGCCATTACCACTTACGTGTGTGGTTATCATGAGAGGACGCAGTTGGAAAAAGGGCTCTATCTAATATCTAATAGCAGCTCCAAGTTGCACTGCAGGGTGCGGGCGTTGAACTTTTGCCATTCGTACCACCACAGTCCCAAGGTACATGTCTCTGGAGGCCACCGGGATAATAATGCTCTCCCAATAATACTACAGTGTATCCGCCAACAGGAGAGTTTATCGGCTCTACTTCCAGATGCTGGCATTCGTGTTGCGAGTGTCGCAACCAACTTGGTCAAGCGGAGCAAGGCGTCGGATCCTGAGAACATTCACTGCAAAGGACAACCATCCTGGTTGGGCTTTGCGAAGGGCAGGATGTCCATGCTAGCATTGCTACCGAAAGGAAAGTTCGATGGTAAACATTCAGATGAGATGTGATGCTGAAGAGGTTGATCATGTTGAACTTACACGATGCCACTGACAGGAAACCGAGTCGAAGGTATGATGCTTATGAAGGTATGCTCTTGGGAAAATTTGCTACAGTTGTAAACATTGCAGGTCTCCGTTAGGTCTTGACATCACAATGTCATTCTCGTCTGAGATTTGCTCGTAATAACTTCGGACCAACACATTACTTATAATATTATTGACTGTGAGTAGAGCTAGTGCGATGGGGGTTGCCGGTAGAGCCTGACCTGTACATCGATGAAGCTTTCATGAATTCCAATCCTGAGTGAATTCATCTGTAGTACCAGAGGACATACTCAGATTTATATTCCGGATGAGCTCTATGACTTGTACGGAGTTAGTTACTGTACAATCTCAACTCTAGCAGATCAGAG
This sequence comes from Globisporangium abappressorium, assembly GCA_023334355.1. Classification (NCBI taxonomy): domain Eukaryota; phylum Oomycota; class Peronosporomycetes; order Pythiales; family Pythiaceae; genus Globisporangium; species Globisporangium abappressorium. The sequence goes on from JAASGV010000318.1 coordinate 9,236, forward strand.
ACAAGCGGAGTGGTGCACATCGAGCTATCTACTGGTTCTTTCGAGTATTTCTTGGATCTGATGAAGTTTGTGAATGCTGCCTGTGCGCCAGCCTTCAGTTAACATTCAGAGAACATTCGCCTCAACTGTTGTCCGATGTTGCTCGATGAACTACACAAAACTCTGAAATTGAAGAAAACTCTATAAAGAATATATCCGTTTAAATGTGCATATATGTAAGATAAAGAGATGTTGAGAGGGGGTAAATGGGCAGGATCAATTCATGGAAAGACTGCCAGCAGCAAACTGACAATGCGCCAGACGAGAGATCGAGACACGCAGCTACTGTGTTAGGATGATTGTTGGTTGCCACTTGCAAAAACTGGCAGCGCAGATTATGCTAATTGAACCACCTCATCTGCCGGAATCGCATTTGGGAAAGCCTTGGCTTGGCTTTCCAACCAAACAGATGATGCCGCTCTCACAATAATGAGTCAAAGATCGCCTAATCTGATGGAAATTAAAGTGCCTCTTCAAGAAAGCATCGTCATTTTTGGATCTTAAATTGCTGTTTGACCAGATGCGAAGAACGCTCGAAAGATCTCGGATGCTGCACAACCAAACGCTCTGAACGATGACTGCAAACGCTACAATGCTGTACAGGTATTGCACAGAGAAAAGCACAGACAAAGTTCTCTGAACCGCACTGAGAAGAGACGATGCAACCAAGTGTGTACTGAAGCGACTATGTACATACGCTCGCGAACGTTGACTTACTACAGGAGGAAGAGATTTTGAAGCAGACGGGCACAGATCACTCGCTGCTTCCAGGTCAAGATCTTCGAGAGACTGACTTTTCAATGAAATCGAACCACGTCACTTGCCGCAACCGCAATGGGGGAGATTGCTTTGGTCTTCTTGAGATTTGCGTCAATACTGCCATCAAACGATCAAGAGACAAACATGATGTTGGCAGCCACCAACAACAGCAAAAACAGCATGGTGAGGATTGCCAAATATGATAAAGTGCCTCTTGAATTGTTGCATATCGATTAAATACTGACGATCCCCACAAACACGCAAAAATCTGGAGTTGGCGTTGCTGTTGGATAAATTACAACTAGACGAACCAAGATCTCAAAGGTATGCGTGGATCCAGACTCTGAACAAACGCCTCAGGTACGCACTCTGTATCAACAGCTCTTCTCCGTGCCCTGATCCTTGCTTGGAGTACATGGATCCGGAAAATGAACTCCCTCGAAACTCTAAGAGTGTGTACAGCAAGTGCTACGGGCAACAACTGGAGCGCAGCCCTGGAATCACAAGATCCACACATTATTATGGTTTATCAGCACCAAATCAGGAAAAAAATCATTTTTCTCTTTGGCACCAGACGGTGTCGCCCTCGCCTGTCCCTTGCGTGTGGTGCTGCTTGGGCGATTTGTAAATGTGGAAGAGTTCGGCACATAGGAAGGCTGTCAAAAGACAGGCATCTTCACGCGCTTTTGTCCAAACTGCATGTGTGTGAAGCTTGTTGCTGAATTCATTTTCTTTTCATAAATTTACTTCCTACAGACGGCTGAAGTTTTGACAAACAATTGGCTGGAAAATTTTGGTTTTCCCTCCAAGTTTATACGACTGTGAACCTAATCCAAAGTGTCCGATTTCTGTACGGCATCCTCAGTTGTAGCCAGTGCAGTTCTCTCTAACTTGATGGCATCCATGTCCAATTCGCAACAGGTTCACTAATCTGATTTTAACTCCATTCATATAAATATTAACTATGCAAAAATATATCGTCCTGGATATTCACAACCTTCCTCATTCTTTCACGATCCAGCAACTAAGTATTATATTCAGGAGGGAATCCGAGCCAGCCCCACAAAACATGTTCACATAGAATTCGAAATTTCCATCTTTATAATTTGATTATGATACATTACGCACCCAAAATCAATTGGTATGGCATGGCATCGCGCTGAGTCATGCGACTGCAGGAGAGGGGCCTATGGATTGAAGGATTGATGAGCAGAAGCATGCTTCTGCTCCTGTGTTGAGTGCAGCAGCTGCTCAGCAGTGATTCAGTCCGTTCCACCACTCTCACGCTCGCAGTTCTGTTTTCGCGCGCTCCAGTGCAAACGAAGACCTTCCATCATTCTCAGCTGAACGAGCATGGCGCGTCCGCAGGTGTCGTCACCCGCCGTCTCTCGCATGGTGCTGGCGCTCATCGCCGTGCTCTTCGTCGGCATGCTGCTCGTGGAGAACGCGAGCACCAAAAGCGAGCTGCTGCGCATGCGCAGCACCAACCAGGAGGCATTCCTCGTGCCACATGGAGGCCAAGCCGCAGCAGTTGATCTGGTCGACGAGCACCGGACGGTCCGAAGCGCAAAGCAAGCCGAAGGACCACCGGATGCCACGGAGCTCGTGAAGAACCTGCGTCACGAGCAGTCGGCCGATACAGACACGTTCGAGACCGTTTTTCCGGAACATCCTCCGACTACTATGACTGTGGACACATTGAAGGCGTCTGTAGACATCTCTGCTGCGAGTGCGCTTAATGACGAAGACGGAGCCAAAGCGCATCAGCTGGAGCTGCTCGCGCACGAGCCGTACCCGGCGAACCGCGACGGCTCACAGATGCACATCGTGTTCAGCATGGCGTGCGACCAGCAGCACCGCCTGCTGTACGCGACCGTGATGCAGGAGTCGGCCATGCGCGCGGGCCAGAAGGGGCCGATCACGATGATCGTCTCGGGCTGCAGCGAGGAGCAGAAGGCGCTGCTGCTGGCCGAGCCGCGCTTCTACTACGACTTCCGCGTGCACTTCACGCCCGTGTACTCGCCGCATCCGGAGCCGGGCGTGGACGACTGGTACACACCGTACAACAAGCCGTTCTCGCTGCGCCATTTCCTGCAGAACGCGAACCCGCCGGTACAGCACGACATCATGACGCTCGTGGACGGCGACTTCGTGTTCTTCAAGCCCATGGAAGTAAACACCGGTCGCAACATGACCAAGTACTACAAGGGCACGCGGGACCCGGCCACCGTGACGGACACCGTCAAGGACGGCGTGGCAATCGCGCACGACTGGCGGAACGTCATCCGCGGCGACAAGTACTTTGACTCGAATAAGAGCGAGATCGTCTGCGGGTCCCAGCCGTGTGGCAAGGTCTCGAAGGAGGACGGCTGGGAGTACTACTGGGGCGTGGGGCCGCCGTACATCATGACCAAGAACGACATGACCGCGTTCGTGGATGATTACTGCAAGCTCACGGTCGAGTCGCGCAAGGTGTCGAAGGACTGGATGACCGAGATGTACGGCTACTCGCTCGCGGCAGCCAACCACGGCATCAAGCACACGATCTTCACGAATTTGGGGGTCACTCATCCTTACTTGCGGGATGCAAACGAGTACTGGGCGTTCCTGGACGGCGAGGGCGATACCCAGGACAGCGACGAGGCTGCGGCGACTGAGTTGAAGGAGAACCCGTGCGCACACCCGACGAAGATCGCGATGCCAAACGACCCGCCTGTGGGCATCCACTTCTTCCACCTGCTGTACGTGGGCGACGCATTCTTCTACAAGAAGAAAGTGCCGGACGACATAACCAAGTGCCAGCACGAGCTGCTCAAGATCCCGAACGCCACGGCGTGGGACGAGGCGAACGCGCTCCAGCGCTCGGATCGGGACCGCTCCTATCGACGCCACGAGATCTGGGGTTCCTGCACGCTACACAAGGTGATCAACAGGGGCGCGCTGTTGCTCAAGCAGGCGCTCTGCGGCAAGTCTGGGTACAACGCTTTCCAGGGCTTCCAGATCCTCAAGGACAAGCAGTAGGATAGGATAGCAACCCAGACAGGAGGACTTGGCGCAGGGACACACACACGTGGGAATTGTAAAACCAAAAATAAGTTAATTCGAAAAGAAGAATACAAATTGCAAAACAAACAACAATTTGTTTATTGGAACTCATGATTCGAGTGAAAGTTCGTGTCTAATTGTTCACGTTGTTCATGGATGGCGTACCCGTGGTAAACCAACGCTAATTGCCTTGGCCCGTCAATTTAATGATCGCACTAGGGTGCTTGCTAGTGAGCAGGAATTGTGAAAATACACTTCCTTTTGTGTACACAGAGAGCCAAACGCCGCTTCTGAGTACTCTGATGCGCGCAGGATAGCTTCAAATGCAACATGTACTTCGGAGTACATAACATCGCAGCAGTGGAATATTCAAACTGTGTTGGGTACCGAGATAATAAATGATATAAATGAGGTCCAGGATAACTGGTCGGCTCTTGATACTGCGGCATCTCAACTACTAGTACTCTTGATTCAAACGGTGTGCACTGACTACACCTTTGATGCACTCTATTGAAAGTCCGAAAGTCTCGACATGCTTCAACCAGGTTTGTGCTGTTGATTTAAACCAAGTTTTGCTAGGCATGCTCTTCATGGCGACTCGACCGGTGGGGGATACTGGAGTACTGGACGTGTATGTGTATGGTGCCAAACTTTCAAAACCAGTTTCTCAAGACGATCAGAGCCAACACACAAACACACACGCACCCACAATCACCAAAATCGAAGTCAATATAGTGAGCGATTTTTATTGTAGGTCCAACAATAAGAATTGACACCCTCTATATTGACCCTTATTGATTGATGATGCATATTTTTAACCAATAATATTGGGTTTCCAGGACCGCCGGACACAGGAAGACAGGCAAGTTCGCCCGGCATACTTGTTCGCCCACTTGTGATGAGTACTAATGTCACTGTTTGTAATTGAATTCCACAAATCAAATCGATCAATCCAAATGTTGTAGCAATTTGATCGGCTTCATTTTTCTCATCACAGTAGTACTTGATATCTCACTTTATGATGTAGCAATGATATTAAAGAAGTGTGTTGGTGCTAGGCCTTCGTTTTGCCATTTGCTACCTCTCAATGACTTCGACCAGCAATTCTTGAACGATACAGCTGAGATCGATCTCCCATGGCGTTCAACCGCACATCCGGCACGAGCAGCGGCACCTGCGGCGAATACTGGGAGCGAGGCTTTGGCACGTTGACACCACGCACTTGCTACGACTGTGTCAACTTCATCACCGAGAGTTACAGCGAAGTTCAGCGCTGCATGGTCGGCACGAGTGAACTCTGCGTCGAGCGGCTCGACAACGTCTCTACATCGGTAATCGCGCTCGCCCAGGCAAACAGAACCTAATGTGAACCAAATGACTCAGCGTGCCAGGCGTGCTTGGAGAGCAAGACGAAGGACTTTACGGGACTCTGCGACGGCGCGAACGGCTGTTTCTGCACCAAGCAGTGCGAGGATCCGCACAGAGGAGAACTTCCACTCGACGACAGCGGCGGTTCAGTCTTCTGGAATATCGCTCCATACTGCCTGATCGCTCTGGTGGTAGTTGGGCTTGCCTAGGCCAGAAAAGTGCGGCACAAGCGGAAGATGAAGGTGTCACGACAGCAAGGTGAGAGGCACGAGTCAGTTGAGGTTTCCTATGCAAAGTTGGGCACTGAGACCGCGTTTTCTAAGTCTCTGTGGATGTATTGTTTGCAGTTTAAGCTGACTGCGGGTATCATATTGAGTCCTCGCCGCCGCAGCCTATTGTTGGTAGCTATAAATACGAGCAGGGCACCGACTACAGCTACAAAGCGCACATAGTGCCACCGCAATTTCAGCAGTACGAAAAAACAGTGTGGTGGTGGTTGACGCCGGTAACAACATGGATGATGGAGATCCGTTCATGTACGCCTACCCTGAAAACCAAAACCCAGCTCCAAGTGCTCGGATTAGCTACGATACACTCATCAGTGGCTGGTTATATTGGCGAGATGCTAGAGTTACTATTGGCCCAATTACGTTGAGTTAGTTTTTGTGATTCAGTGAGTGGATACGTTTATGCTTCTCGTAGCGCGAGCGTTTGCTCAAACTGGTATTGAACCTTGACCTGTGCGCTGGTGAAGTCAAGAATGGGCATGTTCATGTATCCATTTACATCTTCGTTGAAGTTGACACAGACCAGAATAGTACACGATTCAACAAGGTGAACCCACTTCGTTTATGATGTTTGCATGGATACGGAATGCTTGACTAGCTGCAACTTGACTGCAGCGCCACAGAGTGTGGCATCCAAATCATTATTTATGATGTCGCAACGGCTTGTCAAATCTTGGAGCCGAAGTGGGGTGGCGAGGAACCTACAGAGTACAGAAGTCGCAGATGGGTTGGTAAGACTACAAGAATGTTCTTTACGCACCATAATTCATTAATTTATGCGTCAACTGCGCAGATCAAACGGCCGTCTCAGCTCGCCGTGCTCTGATCGTCGTACTGTATAGTTCTTGCCTGAACTGCTTTGGCGTGAAGTACGTTAGAAGATTCGAACCCGAGGAATATCCTCGGTGCTATTTCGCTGCAACTAGTGATTTCATCTCTCATGTTCTTTTGCAATTCCAGAGTAATCGTGTCTACTCAGTTCTCCGAGCTAGCAATACCCATCGCGCTGGAATTTGGGATGCATCTGACAAATTTGTTCCATCCACTTTGTCGATCTTTAAAAATGCATGGTCGGCGCGAATGGCCACTGTGTGGACAGAGACAACAGCTCTGTGATTTACAAGGAACAAGCGGATCGGAGCTACTGCAATTTCTTTGACGACTTGTGCACCGCGTGCTTGAACGACAACTCCAAGGACTTCGCGGGGCTCTGCTTTGGCGACAGCGGCTGCTTCTGCACGAATCTCTGCGAGCCGTACCGACGAGAGCCCTTCAACCTCCTGATTTACATCTCGGACCACCTGGAGGTCTCAGCAACTTACTTCCTCGTGTTCATTGTGGTGGTGTTTGTTGCGGTGAAGCTGTGCTGGCGCAGATGCAGGAAGAAAAGACACAGTAGGACAGACGAACTCTGGAACTCCATTATACTATTTTGCTAATGCTTCTGTTTAGCTGACTCACGCTTGTTGCTGTTGTTGTGTACTATAGTGCGCGTGCAGACCGAATACGAGCTCGACTTGGCTCAACAGGCTGCGACCTACCACGACTATGCTTCCCGTGTCAATAGTGTGCCTACTGCCTATGCGGCGACTTCAGGTGCAGTGGAGATTCGGCATGAGAACCCGTAAGAAGGAACCGTTTACAACAACAGCGACAACAACGCATCCAGTAGCAACAGCGATTTTACTGGTGCTCGTGCTTCATACGTCTAAGCCGCAGAGAGGAGGCTGGCATCTGTGAATTCATTTGAAGCCAACTACATATATAGCGAGTCCACCGATGTAATGAATACGAAGCGGTTATTGGCAGTGACTGAGAGGTCCATTGTTGGGCAATAAATGAATAACACGAGTGCTGACAAAGTCATAAATTAAAAACTGCCCACAGTTTAGTTCAAGTACTTTGGTCTTCGATTCTAATGTGGAGCTTCGCGCAGTCGAAACAAGCACAATGAAATGGCAAGTCGTAGGAGCGAGAAGCTCTTGCCTACTGAGGTCGCCAGCACAGGTTCTTTCGCTGTGGTGCAACAAGCGTTCTGTGAAATCCAGAGCTTCGTTGGGGATAACCGAGTTGGTACGATGTCCCTGAGAACATGCGGGTCCCTTCAAGCAAGAAAAAGGGCGTCCTACACAACTACAGTACTGTGTTGCTGGTTCAAATTTGACGGTGACGAGGCCCGAAGCTCAGGGTAAGGTACAAGCACAGAGTGCCTTTCAATGTTGACAGCGTGAAGCGTTTTTGAACCCATTCGTGGTGATCAATGCCGTGGTGAGTTTTCTGTGGACGGTAAAATGGAAAATCAGACCCAGCATTAGCTACCAACTATCCTTTGATAGTGCATATATTTCTTTATTAAAAGTAGCAGAATTTATGCTGACAGTTACCACCACTATTTTCATTGATAAACCTTTTTAAATACCTTAATGATCTAAACGGGAAAAATATATCCACAAAGATGAAGCGCAAGTCCATGTTTGACAAGAACAACGAGGTCCACCTCGATGGACAAACGAAAGAGCGAATGAATACGTCGACTGGTGGCAATGAGTCCGTCAGATTGCGGTGAGTTCTTTTGAACACTTGGCCTCAGCCTCAGCCTCAGCCGTATTCTCTCTCTCTCTCAATCGCACTCGCGCTCTCAAGGCACCAACCGTAGCAGAAAAGATGCCGAAGCGCTCGTCCGACAGCGACGTCAGCGGCGGCAGCTGCGGCGTCTACGGCGGATCCAAGAGCGGCTTCGCACGCGCCTGCTACGACTGCCTCAACTACATTATCGACAGTGAACCAATGGCTTGGGAACATACTGTCGCACTACTATACTGTGTGGAACTGCAGACTTGGTCGGATAGCTCACACTTACTTACTGAATGTAATACGTTTTGTATGGATGGGTATGAGTGAAGGGCTACAAGGTCGCTGCGAGTGGCGAATGTGTCTTCCAAGGTGCCAAGTCAAGCGGCACCACTGGTACCTACTGCGAGCTGGACAGTGTGTTCTGCTACCAGTGCTTGATATTAACACCAGACGTCAACACCTGCGAGGGCAGCCTGATGCAGCCTGACTCAGGTTGCGTCTGTATCCGGCAGTGCGAGCCGGCCAGCAAGCTCGAGTGGGGCGTCAAGATGGACCCCAAGTCGTACAACTTCATCATCGGGGTCGTGGCTAGATTCCTCGTGGTCTTCGCCTTCTTTACGTACTGTTCGTGTCGTATGGTGAGGAGAAAGCGGCGAGACTTTAACAGCAATGGAGAGGTGGTTCGAGTCGTCGTGTACGAAGACCGAGTGCGTCAATCGGATGAGCCTCTTCGACATTTTCATGGTTTGCCCTCAGGAACCCAGAACTTTGGTCATCAAACGGTCGTCATGGTCGACACTTTTGCCGACCCCAGCAGCATGTTTAGCTCAGATGCTCCGTATGCTCAGGCTTTCGACTCGACGCCCTCGGTGTCTGACTGTATGCCCTTCGCTCCCACGTTCGAAAGCAGCTCGACTTCCGCTCTGACCACGAGTTACTCGTCGTACGATTAAGAAATACTGGAAGTATCGATAGGCATCGTTCGTTGCTGGCCTTAGGTGCGAGTAGTACAGACTGACCTTGAGAAATACGCAAGCAGCGAACCATATTCGATAAGCTGCCAAGCACGACAGAGTTTATTTGTTACGTCAAGTGCTCGCTTCTTGATAGGATAATGGTCCACCCGCTCTCACTTGGTTGCTGGGTTTGCTGCATGTGTGCCTGGTTCTCGTTTGTCGTGAGCGCTATCTCTCCGGCAGTCGCAATCGTATTCGACTCAGCGCCATTTCGAAACCTGCTCGGATCGCCTGTGTTCTTGAGCTTCTCGCGGTCGTCGAGCCACCCTCCGAGCGATAGTGGCGGAGCTCTTGGCTGTCGCTGCTGGTTTTGCTGCTGCTCTTGTCGTAGATGCTCGGATTGCGTGTAGAAGATATCGAGCGTTGCTGAACAAGCACAATGATGTTATGAGTCGCGCACATGAAACTGAGGTCGGGAGTACTGGAGATTAGTACTCACTGATGTTGGAGCGGATTCGTTTTCGAGTTGCGACCACCAGCGGCGTCAGGATCATTAGGAACGCCATCAGCGCGGAAAAATATTGGACCCACACCACTGCGTTGCTACTGCTGTTATTGCCGTATCCGAAAGAACTCTGAGGCGGAGCGATTACTGGTGCACACGTGTCTTGGAAGGACGCGCGATAGCTCTCCAGCTCGCAATACGCCAAGCACAAGCAGCCGTTCGCACCAACGCACACGAGCGAAGCAGAGCTGTTGTTGGCTCCTTGTCGACTCATCCGATCGGATTGTGAGCCAAAGTATCCAAACGGATACTCGCTGATCCATTCGTCCCGGCATTTCGCGCAACTCGACTCGGTTCGCTCACAGTACGAGAAGTTGGACGCCAAGTAGAAGTACCCGATGCCCGGGGCTTCAAACGAGTACGAGTCCTCGACCTGCTTCACAAAGCGAGTCACCGCGCTGACGCATTTCCCATACGGATTGATAGTACACTACGACTCACACACATAGCTCGATAGTTTAGCCACGTTAACCATGAAGAAGGCAGAGCCGCTCTCTCTGTGGTTACGTACATCGTCGCCAGACTGGAGAGCTACGTTGAGGCAGTCGTAGCAGCTCCTCTGTGAAGGGACGTTGGTGTCGGCGGTATTGCTCTGGCAGCGACACGTGTCTGCTGCGTCGGAGGACACACGCTTTGAGGTCATGGTCACTGCTGACACGTCAGTCGAGTTATCGTCGCCATTGCCGCCGCCGCTTGAGCTCCAGCTTCCAGTAGTATCTGCGCGACGAGTCCGCACAGTCGCCATTGCCATTGCGAAGCGATTGCCCTGGAAGAGACCGAATGAGCTCTTTGACCTGCCGCGCAGTTCTGGAGATTGGCTGGTCCGCCGCTGCAAGTTTCTGCAGAATCCCCCGTGGTGGTGGGACGCATTAGCTCACAGAACGGTAACAGCTGGTCCCATTGTGATCCCAGACCTTCCCTCATGTTATTGTATGAGGGAACGTGCCTTGGGTGTGATCTGGGTGGGGAAAACAGAAACTGCCACTGATCTGATCGGCGCCGGAACAGCTCTGCCCAGCCCGTTGAAATAGGAAAGTCGACTCGACTGCGAGTTGCTATGAGAGTGAGTGAATGGAGAAATGCTCCATTTCCCCATTCACTCGGAGCAACCCCGCCATTGCCGGTGCTGCCGGTTGTTCCTCTGCAGGCTACTGCTCATTTGTGATTTGTAACCGACGTTACGTAACCAGAACAGTCGTTTCCTGAAACGCATCTAGTTACAAAAAATGTAGCCATCTTCTCTCCCGAAAGTCTCAGTGTACACAGTACAGTGTGCGCATTGATAGCCATTGCACTCTACATAGCTTTTCGCAATAATGATCGCTTGCTTTGCTCTTGAACAACGTTACATCTCTCCGGTTTACCAAGCCAGAATTAATAGTATCCTCGGCAAGCACACGGGATTAACGCGAGATTGACGTCCTGGATCCTGCTGTGGAGCTCGGTTTGTCGCTCGCCGTCTCCGTAGTTGGCATTTGCGGAGACCAAGGTCCTGAGAAGTGGAATGCAGATCGCGGGTTCTTGCGTCGGATGGTTCGGGGCAATACCAATTGGCGAGCAAAGACGAAGGTTTCTGGCACATTATATTCACAACGACGGGCTTCCACAGACTCGCGGACGCCGATGCACACAGCCATCCTGTTCAATGCATAAGTGCGCCGGGTTCATGCTCCCATCCCTCGACAACATGAACAGAGTTTTGTGGCGTCGATGGCATCGGATGTCGTTCTCTTGTGGTTGGAGAAGCGAGGGATGGCATTGATAACAATCACAACAGTAGTAGATCGTAACGTTCTCACTCTCTCTGGAGCTTCTTGTGGTGCTGAGGTCCATGTTCTCGATGCTTCGGAGTAAGTACTACTGTAGCAGTTGCTCTGTCCTCTCTTGTGGCCCTTCCAGTGTACTAAGTTGTTAATGACTTTCAACATCAACAACTTTCTACTCGTAATCGCCACTTGATCACGAGTGCCACCTTCCTTCGTCCAAACGTATTATCAGCAATGCAACCAAACTCTTCTTTGTCAAGATATGATCGAATTTTCTTGTTCAAATGCGAATCGCGGACAGTTTCTTCAGATCGGCAACGCACATTATACACACGATTTTCCTCAGTGAGCTCTAAATAAGTACTTTCGAAGTCTTGGTAAACCGCCGGGTTGTGGTGGTAGCACCTACTCTGCACCTCGACTTCTACTGCGCGCCTGAAGCAAATGAGATCTCAAATTACCTTTTGATCACTCGAAGCAAAGGCCTAATGATCTACCGCTAGCATCGCGAATTGAGCCGTTGACATTCGGAGTAAGCTTTTCATCCCATTCACATATCAAGCGAGAAGAAGAGGCCTCGAGTCTTCAGGCAATGGGAACACTCACGCTCAGCAGCAAAGCATTCAACGACACAAGCTAATGGAGAGCAGTATCTTCTAACACGTCCTACCATTGGGTTTTCAGGTTTCCGTCCACCCACACAAGTAAGACAGTGGATGTCTTTGATTTTCGTCACATTAACCAAATTCAAAGTCCCCCCATACCTCCTCACCACCAGTTCCTCAGGCAAAAACGAAATTCACGCATCAACATTAAAAGTGCTCGATTCCTCCCCAATCAAGTACGATTCGAAGCAGATCGACGCTCCCCATTGTGCTCGTCTTGCTCCTGAGCTTGAACATCAGTCTGATCTCCTTGGTCTTCAGCTTTATCCTCATCTTGGTCTTGATCACCGTTGCCTGCTCCAGAAGCTACGGTTCCCGGGAGCGGCTCGAGTCCACCGGATACAGACACCACAACGCCATCAGTGACATCCTGGGTTGCCTGGGACTGGTGCTCGTTCTCGATGAGCTCTTCGCGCAGCGCCTTCCAGCCGCTGAGCACGAGCGGCGGCGCTCTCGCGTCGAGTCGCGCTTGCCGGAGGCGTCGACGCTCTTGCGCTCTCAGCCACCTCACTGTTCAGAATCGAATATATTCAACAGAACAAAGTTGTTAGTAGTATATCTTCAGATTTTTTCACACATGCCTGACTAACGTGAACATACCTCGGAACGAGTACGAGACGATGACCACCACTGGGATCGTGATGCAGAGCACGACGATGAACGCGACGGTGCGCAGCGGACCCTCGAGCGCCACTTGGCCGTTCACCAGCACGGGCGACGACTTTTGGCACGTCATGTCCACCGCCACGGGCTCCCAGACCGTCGACTCACAGAAGCCCACGCACACGCAGCCGCCACGGCCAAGACAGAACTGGGACGGATTCATGATCCCGTCGGTCGACTCCTTGAAGAACGTCGTGTGGCACCGGAGACACTTGGAGTCGTTGACCGCGCAGTAGGTCGAGTTGGACGACAGGAAGTAGTTGGGGCCAGGGACCGCGACGGTTGAGTTCAACGCCGCGCTGAGGTTGTTGCGGCGGTAGTCCAGCGCCGGGTCGTACTTGGAGATGCTCGCACAGTACCCGGCAGGCACGATCGTACATTCCTGTTTCAAGTATTTCAACAGGGTGAGTCTGCTAGGAGCCATGGACAGGCTGTATAGAAGGCTATCCCCATACCTGGCCGCTGGCCAGCGGGACGTTGAGGCACTCGGAGCACGAGCGCATGTCGCCGCAGAGCGTCTGAGTCTGGTGCCACGTGCACGGGTCGTCACGGGAGTTCACGTCCTTCACGATGCGCGTCACGGTGGGGGCGACAGTCACCTGGTTGCTTGAGGACGCTGACGGTGACGGGAACGCGACTACTGAAGTATCATCGCTACTACCACTAGAGCTGCTGGAAGAACTACTGGGACTGCTGGCAGGAGTGCTGAGGACGCTGTAGCTACTGGAGTCGCTGGGGCTACCGCTGGGGGTACTGGTGGCCACGCTGGAGCTGCTGGTGTTTAGCTCGTTCGCACTCCCAGTAGCAGCAGCCGCACTGGGAGCTGGTGTCCACGGCCTCATGCGCGCGCGTTCGTCGTGTCTGACCTTTGATCGCGCAATTCAGGAAGTGAAGTGAATCTGTTGGTCCGTGGGTAATATGACTGGCTTTTAGAAGCTGGTTGGGAGGGTGTCTGAGAAGCGAAATATTGGCGAGTGAGTGACTTTTCCATCATGAAAAAATGTGAGGCGGTGTGGGAACTTCAACCCCCGGATGGTCGTAATCGTTACAACAACAGTGGCACCTCCATACTAAAGACAATCAGTCAGTCAATCACACGCAAGCTCAGCTTTCAAATCGCAAGAGCATCGCATATTTTTCGGATTTGGCACCAACATGTGCCGTTCTGATGCTTGTGAGCTGCTTCATTGTTTGTACAGAAGCGTTCGCAATCACTCTGCGCTTTCCAGATGATGAATGGCGGAAAGCTCATGAAGCGAATTCAACATGTTTACTCGCTTTTAGTATTTTGCACTCGCAGTCTGTCTGTCAATCAGGTTGGCTACACAGAGATCATCAATAGTTGGTCACAGTTCTGCTGTTTAGGTAGTGCATGCTGCACTTGCTGCGGTAGATCACTGGCTGGAGTTTGATGCGCTTGTACCAGGGCTTCTTCTTCTCCTCGGTCTGGTCCTTGGCCACCGCCTGGTCACGCGTGGCTGTCGTTGGTCCGTCAGTCTCCACAGTGACAAACTAGGCCGGAGGCACGACGACTTCAATGGCAGCTTAGCTCTCGACAACGGTGTCCATGGCTCGTGTGGGGCTTCGAAGGGAGTTGCTTGGGGTCAGGATGAAATTGCGAACTGACTGATTGATCGATCACAAAGGTGACACACCAAAGGGCTGTGAAGTGTAGCATAGTCAGTCAAGTCCACCAATGAAGGAGACAAGAATCCAGGTATCTATTGGGAAGCATCTCAAGCGAAAACGCTTTGAAAATTTCGGCACGGGGCACATGAGCGACTGCTGCATACACAGTTGAGTCTGCTTGGGACTTTGAAAGAACTTTGTGGCTTTATTCACTCTTTCCGATTAACAACAACAGGACACACGGTTTATACAGATATCGGTGGATCGCTCTCAACAGAGTGTGTGAGCCTAAATGCCGCACTTGCCGCGGTAGATCACTGGCTGGAGCTTGATGCGCTTGTACCAGGGCTTCTTCTTCCCCTCGGTTTGGTCCTTGGTCATCGCCTGGTCGCGCGAGGCCGCCGTTGCACTGTTGCTGGTCTCAGCAGAAGCGAACTGCGCGGGTGGTACCACGACTTCGACGGTGGATTTGCTCTCAACGGCAGCGTTCATGACTTGGAAGACTTGGAAGGTTTTGGCCTTGGGGCTTGGATGGGGTTGTCTTGCTTGCTTGGCGACAAATCGAGGAATGGTTCCAAACAAAACAGCAGCATTGCGCAGGTCCAAACGAGAATCAGCGAGTGAGCGCTGACCCCTTCAAAATTCTAGCGGACTTCGACTCGCGTCCATACTGTAGAAAGCCCCGAACTTCAACACACGACTGATTTTGGCTTTGGTCAGGCGCTTGGGAGACGATGTCGTACGCCCTGAGATTTGGATTCCATTCACGAAACGTGAAGACGTCGCCGGAAAAATAGCAAAATGCCCATTGCTACTCATTCGTTTACCACTTGAGAGATACATTTGCTTAACAGCGAGGATTATCTTTCCTTGCGCAATGGAACCATGGAGACCAATGGCTTCTCTATCGATAGAACGCCTGGTGCAGGAACTCCTGCTTGATCACGATCTTCCGCTTCTCCTCGTCGCTCACGAGGCTCGGACCCAAGCCGTATATCGCACTGCTGCTGTTGCCACTGCTACGCGGTGGTTGGCCTCCCGCCATCTTGGCGTCGATGGCGCGGTTGCTGCGACTGGCGGAGGGGCCCTGAACGATCTCCACTCGCTGCGCTTGGCGCACTGGTGCTGCTTGTGCTTGCGCTGGTCTGGCGGAGGCGCTGGCGTTCATCGTTGGCGATTGAATTCGATACTGAGCCTGAACAGCACACAGCTGTTTGTTTCTGTTCTTGTAAAGGAAAGGATGGACGTCCTTGGGGTTCTTTCTTCTTCCCTCACAAATGCCAGTCTCCAACTGTGCGCTTTGTCATGTGGTTTCTCTGCCGAGTCGTGTACCCACCCAAGGAGAAAGAAGTTTACAACATGAAAAGGCTCCCACGCGGCGCAAGTCTGGAAATGAGTGACGGTGTTCATTTTCAGACAGCGCGAAAGGCAATTGGCAATAATATGATGGCCACCGATATGGGACCGAGTGTAGCCATTCTTGCCGCAGTTGTAGACGCTTCAGTCGCACAGAACCCACACTTAGCCAGTCATGCTCCAAGTGATCAAGTTTATTAGAATTCGAGGACCTTAACCTGGAGACTACAATAGGCGCTTGATTGAACGAGAACGAAAAGTGGCTACTGAGCTTAATTCAAACGCATTAGTGGTGGCACGGACCGCGGAAGAGCGACTGCATGACGGACAGCTTCTTCTTCTTCAGCTGCTCCCTGGACTTGTTCAGGTCGTTCTTCTTCAATGCACCAGCGATCGCGTACTTGTCGAGGTTCGCCTCCTTCTTGGCCGTCATAGTGCTGCTGGTCCTTGCGTCGGTCTTGCTGCTCTTGTTGGCGATAAGACGCGCCATCCCGCTACTCGCGCAACCGCCGTGCATGATTGAAGACTTGAGTTTGGTAGTGTTGGTCTTGTTGGGGAGTGAGTAAATTCGATACTGCTTGACGGCGAGCGGACCTTCATGGAGGCGCAAGCAGCGATGGCATGGTCTTGAGTGCTCCATTGAGTGAACACCAAGCGAAATGCGGCGAACCGAGAACACCAGCGAGTTCTTGACAATCTCCCACTCTCACTCGACAGCAATTCGTGGCGGAGGTGATGACTCTCGGGCTGATACCTAGAGATGGAAGTGCGCTTCGGATCGGTTCTTTTTCCGTGTCCCGGCCATGTATATGAAGTGGATGATGCGCATCACTGCTTCAGCTTGGACCTTCCGGTAATCTGATTCTTCCTGAGAAACTGAGAACAGAAGCTGAGAATCTGATAATGCAGTTTGATTGGCTTGCGTTGGAGTCTTCTTCGCTCGTGACTTGCTGTTCTTCTATGGGCTTGTTGGCCTGTTCGCTGAGCTTCTCATTCAGTCTGTTGGTGCTGGGTGTGTTGGTGATTGGCTCGACTTTGCTCCTCCTTTTCGTCTTCATTATCTTCGTCTCGTTCCAGTCCTTCCTCCAGCTCATATTCGTACTCGCCATCAACGCCACCCGACACCTCAAAGTCGTCGCTGCTGCTTGACTCCACAACATCAATTGTTGCGACTGCTCCAGCTACATGGCGAGGCTGGCCCAGCGGCTTCTTTCCACCGTCCAGGTACTTGCGCTCCGACTCCAGCAGCTTCTCCTGCAGCGACTTCCAGCCCGTAAGGCTGAGTTTGGGTCCGTTGATGCCTCGCAGAGCATTTCGTTCGCGGTGGAGCTCCTCCCGATGCTCCCGTCTCTCTTGCGCCAGTGCTGTTCATTCGCATAATGGTACAGAATATCAGTCAGTATTGTTGCGTGTAAAACAATGAGGGCATGCCAAATGGACTCACCTTGGTCGCACTTCTCTCGTCGCCAGGCTTTGAAGATCGAAAACCCGATCACGAGCACGCCCACGATGCTCACGGCCGTGTAAATGTGCTTGATTGGGCGAGAGATGGAAACCGACCCTCCAAACAGTGAGCACTGACTCGTGATCACCTTGCCGGAGAAGCTCGGCGACTCGCATTGTGAGACGCAGATGCAGCTCTGTTCGCCCTGGCAGAGCTTGCCCATCGGATAATCGCCCGTGTCTTTGTAGACCTGCATCCAGGAGCTCTTGCAGGCGGAGCAGGTCTTGTCGCTCGCAGCGCAGTACGTGAAGTTCGCGGATGGGAAGTACATCGTGCTCGAGTCCATCGTGTAGTTGGACGGGTACGTGCTCATGTCGACACACGCGCCTCCTGGTCCCAGTCCACACTGTCATACGCAGACACACATTCGGATGAGTGAGATTTCACATACACACCACTAGCATACGCAACACAAAAGAGGGTTCCATTGCCACACTCACTGACTGATCCGAGTGTTCGACGTTGATGCAGACTTCGCAGGGCACGGGCAGGCTGCATCGGCCCTTCTTGTACCACGTGCACGTGTCCTGCTTGCTCGCCGTTGCGCGCTTCGGCGCTATCTCGATCGGCTGAGGCGCCTCAATAGCCGCAGAGGCAGCACTGCTGCTGCCGTTGCTGGACGATGCGTTCGACATGGACGTCGGTGGTGGTGGTGGTGGTCGCTTGATTCACTCGGGCGCCGCTTGTTTCAAAATGCATGCTGGTGAGATTCCGTATAGAGTGTGGACAGATGGAAGAGCCGCGGCACATGGACAGACCGCTTGGGTGGCTAGCGATTGGACCTGCACTTTCTTTACCATTGAAGTACAGATAACATACTATATAGTGGCACTGTATATAAGAGCAATTTGTATATAAGAGCACGGGTTCTCTTGTACAAAAGTGAACTATACTGAAATCAAGTCAACATTGGAGACGTCACTATACAAGAGAATAAAAGTACAAGAACGGAAATTGACTGGACCAAAATACCTTTGCAAGAGCAGCCAGTGATTCTGGGGGTGGCCTCAAGACCATAATGCACGTGCAGCTTTCGAGTCACATTCCAATTCGAGACGCCAACACCAGGGATGACGCCGACACGCGCACACCTCACAATCGCTCAGAAGAAGATGCTTCATGCCCACCACGCAGACAACCCACGCATGAGCCACGACGACTTGCGCCTTTGGGCTAAGGATCGCTTCAAGAGGGAAATCGGACGCTCCACCGTGTCCACTACCGTCTCGAAGCCGCAGCAAACCGCCCGCAACACAGCAATGAAGCACAGCCGAGCCAGCCTCTACCCAGAGATGGAGAGCAAGCTTTGCGCGTTCGTCGACTCGATCGAGGAAGAAGGCGTTCTCTTCGACCTGGTTCTCTAAGAGAAGGCTAACATGCTCCTGGCCCCGCAATCGGCGACGGTGTCGCTAGGCTGGGTTCAAAAGTTCAAGAGGCGCAACGGCATTCGCTTGCGCAGGATCCACGGAGAG